>OX940974.1:89574893-89664058 GCA_954871275.1 Leptopterna dolabrata | reverse complement strand
CAACATACACAGATAAGTACCGAGCTTCTTGTCTGATTCTCCATCCAAGTAGGTACTGGCGGGCGGGTCATTACTTCGTTGTATTTTAGTCTAGTTCGTTGTTTTTAGTTGTTGTTTAGTTTATTTGCTTCTGTATTTTTGTACTACATGAATTCGGTGGCTAACTTACAGTCGAAATTGTCGACGTTTTCCTACGAGGATAGAGTGATGATTAAGTTTAGGAAGAGATAGGCCTTCCCTGAGTATTAAGTCAGTATGAAGCTATAGAACTTTTAGCTTCTCGTAATCCCGGGTACTGGTCAGAACTATTGTGAACACAGTGCTTACATTCTGACTTGCTAAGAGCTGCGGTTGATTAAAATCCACCCATTTCTCATAGGAAGACTCCACTGTTGGAAAACATTTACAGGTATTTTGTAGAAAAAGCTGTTAATTTGTGTTCCGGTTTGGTGGCCCACCATTTTCACAGCCCACGCACCGCTACTGTTCGGGGGTCACAAATTGCTAAAAACCGTACATATGGTCATGCTGCATGACTGGGCCTTTGGAGGGCAATCAGTCGCTATCGGATTTCTAGTAAGGTTCAGCTGATGATGGGACCTGTCGAAACTGAGATACGCCCAGCCTGGAATCGTAGCGATCTCAGTTCATTGTGACCCCCCCCCCCCCCTCAAATCAAAACTACCACCAACGCCGCGCCGGAGGTGACTAAATCATTTAGCCGAAGGGGTTTGAAGTTTGGAAACAGGTCCAAACTATCAGAGGCTCGAGGGGGCTAACACGCTATGATTATTGATCCAGATTTTAGATTGGGAAATTAATCAAATGGCAGTCCAGCTCCACCGGGGGGGGGGGGGGGGGATACGTGCTCCGCCACAAAGTTGGATTTGTCCCGCGTAATTGAATCAAGTTTAATTCAGATAGCGAACCGTCCAGTGAACCTGGAATTGGGGAGATCTCTGAGGATGTGAAGGATACGAACACGTGTGGCGTAGGGGGGGGGGGGGGGTGGGGGGGGGGGGGTGGGAGGAGATATGAATTTCCCGCACCCATCAATCCAGAGATTGACTGCGGGGGGAGCTGGCGGATGGGTCGCAGCTTGTTTGTATTTTCCATCGCCTTCCGAGACGGCTCGCACTGTCCACAACGCAGCGTTCCATCGGCGCGAAAAACCTCACAGCAGCTGCCGCTGCTTACGTTTCCCATGTGTGAACCATTTTCGCAAATGTAACGAGGAGGGGGGGGGGGGGGCTATAGCAATAGGTCGAACCTTTTAGTTTATTATTCTGTAAATAATACACCTGTGTAATCGCTCAGCAAAACTTTTTTTATAAACACCCCCTTCAAAATTTGTTCTTTTACGTTTCAAGGTGAGTAGATTCCAAAAACGCTGCAAAGTCCTTGTCACATGGGTTTATTATTCTATTGGACGTACCTACAGAAATGTTGGCTGTTCATTCATTGTTTCTTTCATGTGCAACAATTGAAATAGCTATTTCTGATGGTTTCCACCAATTTTGGTCCCCAAAACTTAAATTAGGTAGGTACGCTCCTTTTTTTTCCAAATTATCGTCGATCATTGGTAGCTGCCATTTAGTCGTATTGATCCACGTGTTGAAACTTTTGCTAGTGTTATTCTACAAATTGATGGTAATTTCAGACGATTTCGCAGGTTTTTGACTCATAAAAAATCAATTTTGGGGGCTGAACATCTGGTACAACCTCAATTTTCCACTCTTTGGTCAAAATCGACTTCATATTCGGTCTTCTCGTCCAGAAATACATCGAAACCGATACCTCAAAAGCTCATGTTACCAATATGTTGCTAAAACGCAAAAAGTACCTATTTTTACACACATTTTCACTCATAACACCCCCTGGGTGTATTCCGATCGGGCTGAAACAGTTTCGGGACACAACTAGGGCCCAAATGGAGCATGTGTGCGAAAGAACGAATTTTTTAGACCGAAAATGAAGCCTGTACACGTGATACGGCGGACGGCGTACGGCGGACGGACATTTTTTGAATCTACGCACCTTGAAACGGAAAAGAAAAAACGCTGCAAAGTCCCTTGTCACATGGGTTTATTATTCTACTGGACATACCTACAGAGATACGAATAAGGTATACGTTTTGTTTTTAATTTTTTTTAAATAAATTATCTCTGATCATTGATAGTACCATTTAATCGTCTTGATCCACCTGTTGACACTTTTTCACGTGTACCGGCTTCATTTTCGGTCTAAAAAAGTCGTTCTTTCGCACACATGCTCCATTTGGGCCCTAGTTGTGTCCCGAAACTTTTCAGCCCGATCGGAATATACCCAGGGGAGTTATGAGGGAAAATGTGTGTAAAAATAGGTACTTTTTGTGTTTTAGTAACACGTTAGTAACATGAGCTTTTGAGGTATCGTTTTCCATGTTTTTTGGGACGAGAAGACCGAATATGAAGTCAATTTGGCCAAAGAGTGGAAAATTGAGGTTCTACCAATGGTTCTGCTCCCAAAATCGATTTTTTATGAGTCAAAAACCTGAGAAATTGTCTGAAATCACCATCAATTTGTATAATAACACTGGGAAAAAGTGTCAACAGGTGAACCGAGACAATTAAATGGTACTATCAATAATCAAAGATGATTTGAGAAAAAAAAAAGAGCGTACCTAATCGTGTTTGGGGGCCAAATTGGTGAAAACAATCAGAAATAGCTATTTAATTTATATCACATGAAAGAAACAATAAATGAACAGCCAGCATTTCTGCAGGTATGTCCAATAGAATAATAAACCCAAGTGACAAGGACTTTGCGGCGTTTTTTTCAGTAGGTTGAAAACAATTTTCATCCCGTTTCAGAGCGTTCTGAATTCAACCCCGGATATCAAGAGTTCGTATATGCACATTTTTATATCCGTCCGAGCATAGAGGGTTGTCCCAAATCATCCGTACAAACTTCGAGGTCTAAAAGGAAATATCACGCTTATCTCGAAAATGCCTGTACATTTTCGGGTCCCTGGAAGGATTTTACCAATTTTCAAGCCGAAAACTACCTTTTTGTACCGTTTTTTAGGCAAAAACCAACAAAAAATCCGACCAAATCGGAACAACGAACAGCACTTCAAATTAATTTCGGGGGAAATTAAATTATGCGTCAGATGAGACCGAACTGTGCCCTCAACACAGGTACGATTTTTTGACTTAGGAATTTTCAAAGTTTTGGAAATTTTGAGAAACATGAAATACATAGGGTAAAGTACCCGAATTCCGACACCGCTCCTAATTCCGACACCCCAGCTTCAACTTGAAGAAATAAGGCTTTAGATTATGGTAGAAATTCGAACTTGGCGCCGAAATGTCAAAAATGTTCATTTTCGAGGTTTGTAAGCCTGTTCACGTTCGGCGGGATACTAGAAGCAGCTGACGAATATTTTCCAGTCGTGCGTCGAGAGTTCGGTGGCATCCACCGTTTTCCTTATCAGTTTGGCTAAGGAAGTAAGTTGACTAGTTAAGGTTTATCACTTAGTAACTAGCAGTATCACTCGAACCATTGTGTTATTCCAACTAAATGAATGTTGTAGATTCATAATTCATTATTAAAAATGCTCCATTCGTGTAAGATTAGAAGGTTAGGCCCCTGTCGGCATTAGGAACACTGATATCAAGTTGGTTCCTAATACTGACACCCTGTCGAAATTAGGAAATAATACCCAACAGGTCGTGAGCCATATGAGTGAATTGGGTTTTTCGTGAGGTTTTGTTCTGTGGTTGAATCATTGATTTCCTGTAACAGGAACCTAATTTCGACATCATTTTTCCCATGTGAAAAAAGTGTGTTCTTAATACCGACAGGTTCTGTTCCTAATTCCGACATTTCTTTTCTAATCTTAGCATACCTAATATTTGAATGAGTTATTCCATAACAAATAATTAGATAATGTTGTGGAGGTTTTCTGAATATCCTCCTAGCCTATGATGACGTTTCAACTTATTGATTATCTAGTATGTTAATAATATTGTTATTTGAACTTACATTTGTTCCTTTATCGTTCTACATTCCTAAACCTATTGTATCTAAGTTATAAACTTACATAGGTATTTACCTATTTTAGGTTCTTGAGACTGATGTCAATATTACAACTGCGATTCCAAGTTACTTACTCTGGCTGTTCTACCTCATGGTGACTGATAGTTTTAAGACAATAATGGCTTTACTACACATGCAATGTGTCAAATATTTGTTAATAAAGCATTTTTGATGACGTTTCGATGGTGTTTTGGTGCATTTCTTTCGAGTGCCGATATTAGGAACACGGAGTGCCGGCATTAGGAACGTTCCCATCTGAAGGTGTCGGAATTAGGAGCAAAAACACAATTTTGAAATTTAAATATTAAAATTTGAAGCGCAATCAATTTTGAATATTTTACTAATGCATTTTGTAGAGGAGATCTTGATGAAAATTTTTAGCTAATTAAGATGTCATTTTGTTGGAAAATGACAAAAACAGCTTGGAATATATGGAAAAATTTCCTTAAAGTGTCGGTATTCGGGTACTTTACCCTAATTTTTTCACGAAATTTGAAGTTACTGGTGACGGACGGAAGAAACTGAAACCTGAAGAAGAAAAACCTGATACCACTGAGACTATCAGAAATTTTCGAGTTTTCTGCCTTACAAAAATGGTGTCCTTGAAGATTTCTGACAGAAGCAGACGGTCGGAAGTCACCAACAGTGCCACAAATTCATTTAAGCTGTTACAGGACACAGTAGGCCAAATGACCGAACTAGCCAGACAAAACCAAAGTCTTAATTTCACCATAACAGCTTCCAATCTACCACAGTTTCCAATCTTAGATACCTAGTTGAAATGTGGAGAAATACTTACTGTTTATTAAATGATAATCCAAAGGTCACTGATTGTTTACTACCATCATGTTTGCACGGGTGCCCTCTTATCTCACCAACAAAGGTTTTGAAAAACAGGATTATACGATTCTCTTTCATTTGTGTAAAGGATCTCGCGATTTCACGTATGCTGAGCACTATTCTATGGAATAAATAATTAATTTTGAATAATTAACCTTCGATTGAACTAGTAGAAGCAAAATGTTACCAGTTTAACCTAAGCAACCGCTTCCTCAAAATTATAATGAGTGAAAAAGTTGTGAAAGATCTAAAAGTGCCGAAGAAATTCTTGAATGGTTGTCACTGGTAAAGTGTATTGTTACAAAACATCAGGCAATCTTTTGCAACTGTGCAACTGGTGATAATTTACAGGTAAATTGCCAAATTTATCGTTTTACCTAAATTTTTATAATAAAAAAAAGAGGACGAACTATTGGAAATAGGGGGTTCACTTGTTAGTAAGTTTAATTTAATGGCCAGTTTTATAATTATTAATTAAAATAAATCCCAGATAATTTTACAAATAATTTTTTTTTCAGGTAGATTGCCAAATTGGCCTTGATTTTTCTAAAACAGAAGAACAAATTATTGTAAATAGGGTGTTTCATTTATTTACCAGTTTTATAATAATTAATTTAAAATAAATCTCGGACTGCGCTTGACCTGTTCATCTATTTCTATCTCTATAACTCTTGATTGGATCCCCCCCCCAAACACCAGCGGGGACAAACAGCTGCCCGCAAAACAGCGTTGAAAGAAATTTTAAGGTTTGAGGGGAAGGAACAGGTTTCTATACTCATATATTATACAACAGAGGGGGAATGAACAGGTTTCTCCGCTCATATCCAACAGAGGGGAAGGAACAGGTTCCTAGTAAGAGCGAGGTGCAAGCATGCTACTTTGGCGGGCAAAATGCATATCAACCCTTTTAGCGGCTTAGGGATTTTTTTACGGTAAATTTTCACAACAGGGTTGTTTGGGTGGACATCACTTCTTTTTCCAGTAAAAATTGTTCATTCTGTTCGGCATTTTTCAATTTTTAGTTCAAATTTCAACAATTTTGCTAGAACAATTGGTTTAATTTTTTTTTCAATTTTCCAAAAACAAAATTTGTTCTACCTTCTTCTTTAGGGAAATTTTGTTCGAAAATTTGTATTCAACTCTTTTTAACAGGCGCTGCAGAAAAGTATAATACGCGAAAGTTACAGTGCTCCAAATCTGATGTCGTCAATTAGATTATTTGACCATAGGTAATTTGAAACGTTTTCAAACAGTTATAGCTCGGCTTCAACTGAACCGATCGGGTTCAGATCTTGAACACTTCCTCAGGGAGACCCAGTGAACAAGTGTGCCAGGTTTCAGCTCTTAAAACCCTCCCCCCTCCCCCACCCGAGGCACAAAAGGCACTTCCTTGGAGCATAGGTCTGTGATACTGTAGAGCCCTGTCAAAGAAGAACAACATGAACGAGAACAACTGCTAGAAAAACAAACTTCCATAACTCAGGCACCTGATGGTCCCGAGGGTCGAAATTTGGTACACGCCCTCAAGGGCCCCTCGAGAATGGGTGTACGAAAAATCAATAGCGGAGACACACCGGGGGCAGAGTTACCCCCGGTAACCCCCTACTTGTTATGTCATGACAGCGTTCTTGGTAGCTTTCGAGTTTTTTTCGGTTTTCTTGGCGGCCAGAACGCTCCAGCGTCCCCAGATTTTCGGATTCCTCTTCAAAAAATGCTAACTTGAGATGTAGGTGTATCTACGTTCTTTCAAAATCGGGCTTGTTAACCGAGAAACATGACAACTCGGCAGACATGTTTTAACAAGTATTTACATACCTATGATCATTACTAGAAATCCAGTACGTCGCTGAGGCACGGACAAAATAAGTTTCGAAAATACTTGATTATGCTAATTGGACTAACTAATAATACCAACAGAATAAAAAATTTGTTTTCAGCGAAACGGACTTTCTCTTCATACATTTCATTTCAGCTACAAACGATTCTTCGTATGTATGTTTTCATACTGAGGCAGAGAAAACGTGTTTGATGGGATCCCCTCATATATTCGTTTTTTCCCAGGGATATTTGCCAAAGAACAAAACAAAATGAAATTATTAGTTCGGTACACGGCCAGATTAAGTATGAAAATGAATTTCAAAAGGAGAGTTACCCCTCATCTTCTTTGTTACCCCTCATTATAATGAAGTCCCGAATAATAAAATTCTCGGGAAACTTTTCTGACCCGAACTCTTCCAGTTATAATTGTAAAACCGGCTCAGTTTTGTCCTTTAGATCCCCCCCCCCCCCACCCCTCCCTACGACTCCCGTAATTTAATTCGTATTTTCCGTCCCTCGGTCATGCAGCATGACTACAATGGAGAATTATTTTGAATAACGTAGGTTATCACCATCCACCTTCGCCTGCACGACTATAACTGAACTTTATGTTCATCATAGCGAACCTTTGGAGAAACAACCTGTCACAAGGAGTCCAACGTGTTTAGTAGGTAGATACACGAATATTTGAAAAATTTCTTGTTTTTTCTCTGTTTTAGAGTATTCTGAATCCATCCCTAGATTTTAACAAATATACACATAAAACAACGACATACCTACATATAAATACTTACTTGAGTGTGCCGATCAAGACAATATTCTGAACTTGGCTTTTTAAAAATAAAATTATGATGATAAAAATGATTTTTGGGGCTCAAAACTAGCGAAAAATCTATTGCTATATTTATAGTATAATAAAAAATTGAAAACAATTTACCGAAATTGATGTAGTGTTGCCTAGAGAAAAAAAAGAGACTTTCAGTAATAATGGGTTTTTTTCTCTCCATAAAACTGGGGGTCAAAATTGAGATTCTGGGGGTCGAAAATCACTAAAAATGGCTAAAATAAACGAAAGTTGATATTGCTGGAACGAGTTGAGGAACGTTCATAGTGTACAGCAGTCAAAACAGAACTGTATTTTATTGCATCAAACCAACTTCAGCTAAGCAACCACCTCTCGATATTATGATAGACTGGCGTCGAATGGTGACGAGAGACGAGAGAGGAAAAAACTAGGTGAACTAGTAAAGGTGAATTTTCAGTTTTATGCGTCAAAAATGTTGAACAATTGACAAAATTAACTAAACACCACCAAACATAGCGCCTAAATCAATAATGCGAAAAGTCGCACATGTGGTCATGCTGCATGACTGGAACTTCTTAGGACGTGAAGTTTCAACACAAATCCGTTTCAGAGCATTCTGAATGCACCCTTGGACTGTAACGAATTTGACACTTATGCGTATAATTTATGTAGGCATTTTGAAGTCCTATTAGATAATCTCTCGTTGTCATCAACATTGACTTTATCCTTTCTTCAAGTGAAAATGTTTTTTGGGCATTTGGAATATAAGCATAAGTGTACACATTTATTAGGCATATAATTTATGTAGGCATTCTGAAGTCCTTTTAGACAACAATCTCTCTCTAAACTTGCGTAAACGATAACATTCCGAATGCCCAAAAATATGTTCACTTGCAAACGAAAGGATAAAGTAAGTGTTGAGAAATGTTTAAATACCAGAAATTGGTCAAATTTTAATTTTTTCAAATTGAAAATTGTCTAAAACTGCCAAAAAAATGCATAAAATATATAATTAACTACCCACACAAAATTAGTAACAATTACAAGCAAACGGTAATGTACCACCAACTACAGGACTTTAGGGATCACATCAGATTAATGATAGTAAATGCGTAATTTCACTCAACCTGGTCCCGAGAGGCACCGATCAACTTACCTGAAACAATGAAAATGGCACGTCAGTCGCTGCATAACTAATTAACAGGCATAATAATAATAATAGGCTGGTATTTGAACTCACCCTTCTTATGTAATGACGAACGATTAAGATCAATTCGGGGAAATAATTATTGACTTACGGGAAACCCGTAGGGTCGGTAAAAGTGACTGGCTCATCTAGGAGCAACTCACTACAAACTTGAGTCTCAACCCAGGAGTTTTCTCACCGAAACAATATTTTAAATTTTCTCAATAATTGTGTTTTTCCCCCCATGCTCCTCCTACAGTGGAGATAATTTAATAGCGGGGAAGACTATTAAGCTAGAACACGAACACCACCTGCTTCGAGTCTGGAAGGTGTTGGGGGTCTGGAGAGAAAGGTGCCGCCAGTGACATCACAATTTCAAGGTGGGGTCCTGCTCCTCGAGCTACGAGCCATTCAAATTACCTGGGAGAAATTACACGGGAGTAGGAAATTTAGAAATGATCCGGCGGCCGAAAGAACAATTTAGACTGATCGCGGAGCCCAAAGCAGGTTCCTCATCTGTCATCATACACGTCGCGTTTCGCCCTCCACTTCCGACATCATCAGGACAGCTGAGAACAACAGTGAACACTGCATTCCCATAAATAAAGTGCAGAAAGGTCAGCGTAGAAAAACGTCTGCCAACTGGGCAGTGTACATAGCTCACACATCTTTGATCCATATAATTCGTTGAAGTACACTAAATTTTTACGTGAGGATTATCCTGAGGTCTGAACTCTGACTTATAAAAGAAAATACTGGTAGGTAAATGTACTACAGTGTATAATTTATTCAAATGCAGTAATAAACGTCATTTGAGGAAAAACTCTGCGAAGCCCTTGTCACATGGGTTTATTACTCTACTGAACATACGCAAAGAAATGTTGGCTGTTCATTTATTGTTTCTTTCATGCAATAATTGAAATACACTCCCCAAAAACACGAATTGGGCTCCTTTTTTTTAAATCATTGACAGTGCCATTTAATTGTCCGTCTTGATTCACCTGTTGATACTACTTCTAGTGTTATTGTACGAATTTATGGTGATTTGAGAATTTAACAGGTTTTTGACTAATAAAAAATGAATTTTGGGAACTAAACCTTCGTTAAAACCTCAATTCTTCACTCTTTAGTCAAAAACAACTTCATATTCGGTATTCTCCCCCCCCCCCCCACTCACCACCCGGCCCCCCAAAAAAACACACAGATAACGATACCTCACAAGCTCATGTACACTAAAACCTCAAAAAAAACATCATATTACAGCCATTTTTCCCCCACAACACCCCTGAGTGTATTCAAATCGTGCTGCTTCGGAGAACAAATATGACCCAAATATGTTCCCAAATGGGGACCAAAACTGTGTCCGGAAGAACGGCGATTTTAGACCAAACTTTAAGGCTGAAACTTCGTTAGAACCTCAATTTTCCACTCTTTGGTCGAAATCGACTTCATACTCGGTCTTCTCGTCCTAAAAAACATGGAAGCGATACCTCACAAGCTCATGTTACTAAAACACCAAAAAACCCTATTTTTACACAATTTTTCACCCACAGCACCCTTGGGTTCCGATCGGGCTGCAAAGTTTCGGGACACAACTAGGGCCCAAATGGAGCCTGCGTGCGAAAGAACGAATTTTTTAGAGCAAAAATAAAGCAGATATGGAAGATACGGCGGTCGGACATTGCATTTTTTGAATCTACGCACCCTGAAACGTAAGAAAACAATTTTTGAGGGGGTCTTATAAAAATTTTTTGCTGAGCGAATACACAGGTGTATTATTCACAGACTAATAAACCAAAAATTATACCTACTAAATGTACGGTACCATCCTACCAATGGTAAAAAATCCTAATTACCTATTTAACTTGGGAGAAGTCAGGAAGTCAGAAGAGGTATCCACAAGTATAATACTTATAAAATAAGAGATCATGTGTGTTCACCCGCAGATCATATGTATACCGGGTGTCCCAGCTCCTTCTGGAGAAACTCAGGGAATCGATTCTACTCTTCGTTTGGAATAAAAAAGGCTCAGTAGAAAATTTTCGAAAATTCTTCGTTTTGAAGATATCAGACAATTTGTGTTTTTCCAACTTTTCATTACCTTACCACGTAAAAACGCAAATAAATTTGAAAATATTGAGACTACAAAAAAATCAATTACAGCGTTTGAAAGAACGTTAAATTTCCCGTAAGATTCTTCTGTTCTCAATGGTCAGAGTTACTTAAAATGTTGGCCCGAGCAAATACTAGGATATAAGTTAGTGAAGTGCTACCAAGTCAATGAGGAATATAAATAAATCATTATAAAAAGTTGGAGTTATGCAGCATGGCTATAAGAGAGGATTTTCAGAGAACTATTCGTACTAATGTGTAAAAAGATGATGTAGCCAGAAACCTTTTCGTAAAATAACATAAATTTTTCGCGATTTTAGCCATTTTTACCGATTTCTGACCCCCTTAGAATTTTATTAAATGCTCATCTTCTAACTCATTGTTTTTTATGGCAATACGAACGTTTTGGCGGAATTTGGAATTTTTATCATGTGTGAGAAAACTATTTTTATCATCGAAATAGTCCCTCCGTCGTGAATCACCATCCCGCACAACGTCAGGTGAATTAACATTGGTTTTAGCCAAAATACCAATTTTTGACTTTCAAAAATCCAGATTTAACCCCTATTCTGTCTGAAACACAAACGAAACAGTATTTTTCGGTGTTACACCCTTCCTTTCAGTGATTATATATCAATTTTTCGCGATTTAAGCCGTTTTTCATCGATTTCTGACCCCCTTAGAATTTTTGAAAATGCTCATCTGCTAACTCATCCTTTTTTATGGCAATACGAACGTTTTGGCGGAATCTGGAATTTTTATCATGTAACCAAGGACAGTTACCGTATGGAGTGACATATATATATATATATATATATATATATATATATATATAATCTAGAGATGAATTCAGGATGGTCTGAAACAGATTTGCCTATAAAAAAAATTCAAAAATTCATGTTCTGAAAATTTTGGACCCACTGCAATAGCTTCATTTTCTTTCAAAATTCGCTAAAAAAAGAAATTGTCATCTTATTGCTTTTGCGTCAACCAAGTGCCTTGTGTTGTCAATTTTAGGAGGTAAAAACTACCTCATCCAAATCAAAAAATTACCTTCACAAACTTTCAGACGTACCACCACGTATTTTCACTTAGAACTTACTTATTTCTACTTAAATCAATCCACAACTGAACAGAATCGAGCTGCACAATAACTTAACCTTTTCCAGCATGAATCACTCATCGTACCGCATCTAAGTTTATTCAAGAACAACACAAACTCGACGATACTGAATCGACCGAGCACAAACAGCCCTCAGGGCAATGACCAACCACGCCGGAATACCGGCCAATTCGCAAAAAGCCTCTTACAGTTACCTCATATGGTGTGAAGAACGCCTCATACCAACCAACCAACTCAAAAAACAACAGCGGGACAATGCGGAGTACCCATGATTTCTGTTTATATTGTTGAACGAATTGAACGCTAGTTCCAATCTAAGAATTGTGAGACCTACTGCATTCTCCTACGATGAGTAGTTCTTTTTCTATGAGATTTCAGTTTCGGCAACAAGTCGGCAAGGGGGGTCCCGCCTAGCTGAGGATGTGACTTACCTCGATAACAATATTTACAAGCGAGGCAACGAGCAACAGTCGTTCTACAATTGAGGAGAAGGAAATGTGGAAGAATTTACTTCAAACTAAGACGCCGATGTGCAAAGAACGTGAGTAACTACCTGGCTTGACGTGATGAACCCACCAACTGCAACTAAATGGTCACAAATAGCGGTCATATAATTCCTAGGTAGGGAGGTCGCTACCATAGCTATGATGCAGGTAAGTACAGGAGAAAACGCTGCAAAATCCTTGTCACAGTTTACTATTATACTGGACATACGTACAGAAATTCTGGTTGTTCATTTATTTTTTTTTTTTTCATGTGCAATTATTGAAATAGCTATTTTTGGTGGTTTCCACCAATTTTGGCCCCCAAAAACACGAATTAGGCTCAGCCTTTTTTTTAAACGGATTATTTTTTATCATTGATAGTACCATTTAATTGTCTTGATTCACCTGTTGATACTACTTCTAGTGTTATTATACAAATTGATGGTGATTGCAGACAATTTTCCATGTTTTTGACTAATAAAAAATGAATTTCGGGAGTTTAACCTTCTTTGCAACCTCAATTCTTCACTCTTCGGTCAAAATCAACCTAATATTCGGTCTTCTCGTCCTAAAAAACATGGAAAACGATACCTCACAAGCTCATGCTCACTAAAACCTCAGAAATCCCTCGAAAACGCCTATTTTTACACCCATTTTTCTCCCATAACACCCCTGGGTGTATTCCGATCGGGCTGCCGTGTTTCGGAGCACAACTACGGCCCAAATGGTGACCCGAACTGTGTGCGGAAGAACGACGATTTTAGACCAAAATGTAACGTAAATTTGTTAAGGCTGAAACTTAGTTAGAACCTCAATTTTCCACTCTGGTCAAAATCGACACTTCATATTCCGTCTTCTCGTCCCAAAAACATGGAAAACGATGCCTCAAAAGCTCATGTTACTAAAACACAAAAACGCTGCAAAGTCCTTGTCACATGGGTTTATTATTCTACTGGACATACCTACAGAAATGTTGGCTGTTCATTTATTGTTTCATTCATCCGTAATAATCGAAAAAGCTATTTCTGATGGTTTCCATTAATTTTGGCCCCTAAAACACAAATTAGGTACCTACGCTCCTTTTCTTTTTTTTTTATTATAATTTTTTTTCCCAACTATCTTTGATCATTGGTAGTGCCATTTAATCCTCTTGATCCACGTGTTGACACTTTTTCCAGTGTTATTATCCAAACTGATGGTGATATCAGACGGTTTCCCAGGTTTTTGACTCATAAAAAATCAATTTTGGGAGCTGAACATTTGGTAGAACTCAATTTTCCACTCTTTGGTCAAAATCGACTTCATATTCGGTCTTCTCGTCCTCAAAAACATGGAAAAAGATATCTCAGAAGCTCATCTTACCAACATGTTGCTAAAACGCAAAAAGTACCTATTTTTACACACATTTTCACTCATAACATCCCTGGGAATATTCCGATCGGGCTGAAAAGTTTCGGGACACAACTCCAAATGGAGCATGTGTGCGAAAGAACGAATTTTTTAGACCGAAAATGAAACCTGTACACGTGATACGGCGGACGGCGTACGGCGGACGGACATTGCATTTTTGGAATCTACGCACCTTGAAACGAAAAAGAAAAAAGTTTGAGGGGGTGTTATAAAAATTTTTTGCTGAGCGAATACATAGGTGTATTATTCACAGAATAATAAACCAAAAGTACCTAATTGTATAGCCATTTTCACTCATAACACCCCTGGGTATATTCCGATCTGACTGCAATGTTTCAGGACACAACTAGGGCCCAAATGGAGCATGTGTGCGAAAGAACGAATTTTTTGGACCGAAAATGAAGCCGGTATACGCGGACGGACACTGCATTTTTGGAATCTACGCACCTTGAAACGTAAAAGAAAAAATTTTGAGGTGGTGTTATAAAATTTTTATAGAAGTACGGTAGCTGAGAACTGACATGGCACATCAGCTCGTTTACGTGAGCAGAACATGTAACAGTACCAGAATGCCTTGAAAGGGAAGAATTCTGTTCAAAACAATATACTGAAATACAACAACGTGGACTGTACGTAGTATTTTGACGAACTCAACTTTGGCTCCCACATTATAAGTTAGGATAATAAATTACTACATATTTGGTATTTTTGTATTTTAATTACGGAGGCTCCCGAAAGCTATGACTGAACCTGTTAGTCACATTCGTACCAAGCTCATGTTATAAAACATCAAGGTTATTACTTGATGTTTTATCAAGGCAGCATCGGAAGTATGGTAGCTGAGGATTGATGAGGCAGATCACGGCAACGAGCAACAGTTACAGAACACAGTGAATGTGGAGAATTCTGTGAAAACCCGATCCAGATACGATACCGTGAAACGTACGTAATGACTGGATGAACTCACCATTGGTTCCCAACACCTATCAGTAAGTGCAATCACTAATCGGTATATTGCTAATAGCGGCCGGAGGTCTGGATGCGCCCAAACGAATCATCGAGTCGATGTCACAGCACATAATACGACATAAAACACGAACCAAACGAGACAAGGACCAGCGAGCAACTGATGCGTTGGAGTTACCGCCAGCCTCACCGACCGCTGCCCCCTCCCCGCCATCAGCACTACCTTACCGACGCTTCTCTCCCACCAACACGGAAACTCCGCCCACCTTATTTTTATCCCTGTTCTCTCTCTTCGTTCCTTTCATATTAATCCCCGCGAATGCACCTATATTATACTTTTAGCCTGCGAGGGGGATCACCAAAGAGGATTACAGGGATGATGGGATGATGCCGAGGATGACAGATTTATCGACAGGCAAAATAAAACAGAACGTGTGAAAAGGAACTGGAGGAGACGGGGAGGAGACGGGTCTCCTACCTGGTTGTTGGGATCGTAAGGGGACAGGCCGCTTGGAGAAAATTACTTGCATCAAAATGGTAATTCCGTAACTTGAATGGGGGAACGATGTGGAATACCATAACCGACGCCGTAAAGCCCATGAGGCCCAGTACGACCGCAACTTGCTGTTGAACCGGTTACGTTAAACTCCAAACTACCTGCTCTTCCCAAACCAATACAAGTGAGACACGGATTGTATGCCAACAAGGTAATTTACTGTACCTATTTATTATACCATAAATACATAAGACAATCGTCGGAAGTCAATGGTACCTATTTTACATGCGAAGTGCATTATTCGAGACGCAAGTTCCAGACATGCAAGATCTAATTTCCGAACTAACATACCCACATGAACACGATTTTTGACCTTCAAACACCCCTTTCCCTTTCCGTTTTTGAAAATTTCATCTTTGAGCCATTAAGTACAAACATTCTGTCAAAATATGCATATACAGGGTACAACATGAGTGATGCAAAACCTCTCTCCCACGTGTTCTACATCTAATTTCCGACCAAAAGTGTCCTGTAACTTTTTTTTTTACTCCGCTTAAAACCCCACTTTTTTCACTTTTAAAATGTTTTCGAGTTTCCAACCTCGTCTCACTAAAGCCGTTATAATTTCCTTAATTTAAAGAGTAAATTCAAAATTGAAGATACCGTTGGAAAGAGCAATAAATTTCCTGTCTCTCTAATGCCTAACAAAATTTTTTTAGGAGGATTTGAGGAGTGAAAATGGAGTTTGAAGAGTAAATTTGGTCAAAATCTTAAAATCGTCTGTTTTTTCAAACGCTTGGTGATCCTATTAATTCTTGTAGCATAATGGTGAAGGTAAGCTAAAAAATGCGCCAAAACGTCAGCTTTCCAAGGGACTAATCAGAATGTTTTTGGAATTGATTTCAAGAGAGAAAATGAGGTTTGAATACGAAAAAACGTGTTGTTTCCGGCTAAATGTGGGTTTTTCATGAAAAATGTACCTTTTGCGAAGTAGTGAGTCCAACTATGGGGTAATTTTCTAATCGAATGGTGATACCATCACATCATCTCCCAGTAAGTATTCGGTCGTTATTTTCATTTTAGTCCAAGGGTGTTGGCATTACAAAGAATAGAACTATGGAAGTTAAGCGGGACTCTGTTCAATCCTTTATTTCCTCAAAATGCCCTCCGTTTTGGCGAATACAGAGACCTGTTCGTTTGTGAAGGGTCCAAAGGTGGCAGCAAAAAAGATAAGAACACATCCCAATCATTCGTAGAGGAACAACAGTCGTCTCACGGATCTTTCAATCCTCTTCGCTTAACTTCCATAGTTCCAAATCTTTGTAATGCCAACACCCTTGGACTAAAATGAAAATAACGAACAAATACTTACTGGGAGATGATGTGAGGGTGTCACCATTCGATTTGAAAATCACCCCATAGTTGACTCAAAACTCACTACTTCACAATAGGTACATTTTTCATGAAAAACCCACGATTTAGCCGTAAACAACACGTTTTTTCGTATTCAAACCTCATTTTCTCTCTTGAAATCAATTCCAAAAACATTCTGATTAGTCCCTTGGAAAGCTGACGTTTTGGCGCATTTTTTAGCTTACCTTCACCATTATGCTACAAGAATTAATAGGATCACCAAGCGTTTGAAAAAACAGACGATTTTAAGATTTTGACCAAATTTACTCTTCAAACTCCATTTTCACTCCTCAAATCCTCCTAAAAAAATTTTGTTAGGCATTAGAGAGACAGGAAATTTATTGCTCTTTCCAACGGTATCTTCAATTTTGAATTTACTCTTTAAATTAAGGAAATTATAACGGCTTTAGTGAGACGAGGTTGGAAACTCGAAAAAATTTTAAAAGTGAAAAAAGTGGGGTTTTAAGCGGAGTAAAAAAAAATGTTATAGGACACTTTTGGTCGGAAATTAGATGTAGAACACGTGGGAGAGAGGTTTTGCATCACTCATGTTACACCCTGTATATGTAAATATATACTATACATGCAATATATAAGATGTTACATAATTTGTTTCCTTCAGGCAGTACCTGAACTTGGCTAAGGGATAAAAAATTCCTGATTTTTCCAAAATGATTGTAACGGCAAACGGTAGGGTGAGTTTAAACATAAGCAATTTAAAAACACAGAAAGCCGATCAAATTCGAATTCTGTAGAGATCGCTAGAAACCACCAAAATTGATATACAATTTTTTTCTTCCTAAGGATAGATTTAGAAAGCTCTTATATGGAAAACAATCGAACATATTTTCAAAATATTCATGTACTAACTTTCTGAGCAATTGGAATTGCTTAATTTTTCTCGAAAATTTAATAAAACCGATTACTGCATAAATCTGAAAATTCTTTCCAATTATTACTGGGGTTTTAGTCGGATTACGGTAGGGAGTTGACGGTTGGGTGTTCAAGAGTCAGGTTTTCAGGGAGAATGATCATCAGGACTCCGGCACCATTTTGATGGTTTTTGGCCATGCTTACCCAAATTTGGAGATTTTTTATTTAAAAAACTCAAACTTGAACCTACTTTTGTAATCCGAAAATGACCCATGCTTGAATTCATCCTTTCGTTTGCCATTAAAAACACATGGTTTGGAGTAATCCATCGGTTACATGGCTTGGCCTTAGTACTATGGGTCCAAAATTTGAGCCAGTTTGGACCATCGGGTTGTGGGTTATGGTGGTTTAACGGTTTTCACGTTTGCGCATGCGCAGTCGCTACTACTGATACGAATACGACGAAATTCATAAGACCAACTAGGACATAACCCTGAGCTACCATCAACATTTGAGCCAATTTGGACCATTCGGATGTGAGTTATGTGTTGTTATATGTTTTTGTGAGTTATGTGTTGCGCATGCGCAGTGTCTACTACTGATCCGAATGCGACTAAATTCATATGGGACCATCTGGGACCTGACCCCGGACTCCCACCCAGAGTTACGGCGGTTCGCAGAAATCCGCACACACATACTGAACTACCTGAAGGAGCTGAAATTTCCTTCTTTTTTTTTCTTCGATGGACGGTTGTTCAGCGTGGTCGAAAATGGGGAAATGCGCTTATTTACCCTCGAAATAGTTAGAACTGTCCAAAGTGTAAAAACGAAAACATAAGGCCTTCGCCACTTCTGAGGGGCCGAGCCTAAAAAGTTTGACGTATCAATAAATTCATCGTATGATTTCAGTAAAGTTTTCATGGCCTCCCGAAATGGTAAATGCCTTATATTGCCCCACCTTGTAGTTCCATTTTGGCCTGAAACACTAACCCCCCCAGATCTATTTTGGCGTCATTGCACGCTTCCCGCCTGAGCGGGACCCCCCTTGTACAGAGTGACGTCGCTCGTTGCCGAAACTCTGAAAGCTCACGGAAAAAGTACTATTCATCGTAGAAGAGTGCGGTTGGTCTCAAAATTCGAATGGAACCTAATTTAATTTAAAAATATAAAGAGAAGCCAGGGGTACTCATCATCACGGAGACTTGGAGGGCGGTATTCATAGTCCTCACTTTATTAAACGTAAATGCTTAAGTGACAAATAAGGAAGCAATGGCCACTTGGGCTATTCAGTCAGTGATAAAGCAAATGCTCAAGTCGTCCTTAAGCATTTCTTTTATTCCTATTTCATAGACAATAATTAAAGCAAAATCTTTACTTTCGGGCCTAAATAAGTAGAAAAAACCGAGGTACGTCGAAAGGTACCTTAAGCATTTCCTTACTGATCGTTAGCATTGTTCTCTTTTCATTTCTGTCATCCTTTCAGGGTCGGCATTTTCGTTTCTTTTCCCAAGTAGGTTTCTTTTCCCTATTCGGGTTTTTTGTTTTGATAGATACGATGGATTACCAGATACTCTTCAACTTTTTATACTGAGTCAAAGAGCGAAATAATGCACCGGAAAGGAGTTATAGGCCAAAAACCGAAACAGCTACCGAAAATCGATGGTTTTCTCAAGATGGCTGCGCCCGAGGGGCCTAGACAAATACTTATCAACATTCTGAACTACCCAACCTTTTGCAGAAAACCCCTCGTTTTAGTTTATTATTTTCAATAATGAACCACTGGAATCGAGCATATGAAAAAAAAAAAAACCATTTTAACCCCCCTCAAAATTTGATGGTTTCTGTTTCAAGGTACGTATGTAGAATCCTTAAATGTAATAAACAAATTTCTGTCCGTCAGCCGTACTTCGCACTTTTCTTAGTTACCATGAACCGAAATTAATGAAATCCGGTTTGTAGGTCCCGTTTGGGGTCTAGTTGGTCCTCGAAGCTCGGCGTTACTGTCAGTCATCTCTAAGGGGTTCAAAATAGGGGTTGAAATTTTCAGAACGCCGTAGCTCGAAAACTTTCAATAGGAGGTATGGTTTTTTTATTTGAGGTCAGCGTGTTCTGATGTACTTCGTGCCCTTAATTCCTGCATAATTAGTTTGTTGGGTTTGGTTGACATTGTTGTACAGCCTTCCTTTTCAGAGAAGAAGCAAGTGTTTCTCTTTCTATCGTCCGGGAGAGGGGTTCGTGATTATATTCATTTGGTATGGAAAGCACTCGCTCAACTGCATGATCTGTGACTATCAATACACGGCACTTCCTATTATTGCAGCGGAAAGATTTGTCACCATCCTTCATAGTTCTGCGCTCATTCAGTTTGTAATTTTGAACGGTAATACAGCAGTACCGATATTCTACACTTACGCACAAAATAAGGAAGGAACTGTTCAGAAGGGCCACCAAGCGGAAACTGGCGAGCTGCAGCAAAGAGCCTACGACCATACGGATAAATGGGTTCATGATGGTTCAGGTTTTTATTTACAAATACTTCACAACGGGTCGAAAAGAGGTCTTCAGAGGAATGAAGCGATTGGGCCAAACGAGTTCTCGTACAGTTTCTATTTCGACCCAATGTTGGTCGAAACGGAATGCGCCGCCTAGTACATGCACTGAGGAGGTATTTGGGAGAGTTATAATCGAACTGGGGTGAACGACTGGCAAGAACGGAGATCCAAAATTCAATCAAGTGTAAGATAGCTTGGAATCTGAAGTAACTACCTATAGAACGATAATTGAATGTGGATTAAACAGAAACTAACATAATGGAGAATACTTTTTTTTTTAAAGCAGACTTTGAGACGAGGTGGTACATATTTTTATCTGGACGAGACACATAAGTAGTTAATTATCAATTAAATGTGGAGTCTTGATTATGCCATTGGCGCCTTCGTATGGATACAGCTTGTTTTATATAATCCACGACGTTGAGCCTATTCACTAAAAGAGATAGTAAAAAATTTATCTATTTTGAAAATCTCCTGGGAGAGATAGCCTCCCTCGGGATACAGTCTCTTCCAGTGTCTCCCAGGTTCGTGTGTTTTACTGAATAGCTCTCAACCTGTACCTACTTAGAAGTTTTTACTCTTGAGTCGATAATATCTATATATTTTTAATGAACAATCGACTTACCTTTAAGAGATGAAAAAACATACATCAAAATGACCGATATGGTAGCCGATGAACGAAGGATGATACACGATCCACTATCAAACAAACTAGAAAGGGTCTCTCTCTTTCGAGAAAAGACACCTAATTAGGTGTCTCTCTGAAAGAATCAAAAATGCCAAGATGGCCACCACATCTCTTTTTTAGAAGTCTCTTCTGCCAAAAGAGAGAGTCGGACTGAAAAGAGATGTCTCTTCGGCTTAGTGAATAGGCCCCCTGAGCTGTGACAATGTTAGATACGACTGCCCGGGGAATCGCGGTGTCCCGTTCTGCTGTGCTGTAGCATGCAGGAAGACGGAGCGCGGCAATGATGTCATTGCCCACGTAATCTTCGTTCTTCCACGTAACCTTGGAAGCTAAACAAATATATGCTATTCCAGCGAAACGATTCGATTTTTCCCATCAACAAACAACACAAAAAGCAAAAAATGTGGAAAAAATCAGCAATTCCAGAACCATGGGTATTCCCCATTAAACAGAATTAAATTAAAAAGAACTTAACAAGAGTAAGTTATTGAAATTGCAAGCGTTAAAAACTGAAACATTTAAATTGAAAGGGAAGCGAAATTCTTGAATGAAATTAACGGATGATTGTTTTACTGGTTTAATTGGCTCAAATAACTGTTTAACTTATAGAACATCATGCCATAAGTAGAAAGTTTCTTTAAATAAATGTTGTAAAAAACAGCAGATTTATTCGTACGACACAGTAATAATTTAAAAACCTATGTGTTTATTCGCATAATAATACTGAAACGTGGATATTATTAATTTGATCTTTTCATGGTAGTAATCGGACAGCAACTGCCTACTCGACGAACTCACTGGACGGTCCTGTGTGACCACGATTTATTTGCATGGCTCCTATGAATACTCTCCTTTTAAACTTCTCAAAAACATATTAGTAATAAACCATGTTTTATCTATCTATCTACCTATATCATATTTGGTGGATTCATTCTTACGGAATTTAAATATGGGCATTCACTAAATACTGAGAGTGTCTTGTTATTATTAATTAATCTTGATGTCATCAAACTTGATACCTCGCAATTTATTATGACATATATTCATAGTGCTTCTATTGTCCTGCAACATGTTGTTACAGCAAATAGAAACCATTTAATCATTGACCATTATATTAGGAAGTTCATGCATATGGAGGGAAAAATTAGGTATCATTTTTCATCATTATCGTATTCAATGGGTAACTCCTATCACCAATTGCTGACGTCATCGAAAAACTGTCTGCCAGCAGTTAGTTGGATGACGCGTCGTAGATCAAGTTGTGGTCAAGAAGACTATAATAGGAGCGTGAGAGATGAGGCGAATGCTGTTGGTTGTGTAGTCTACGTGTCTTCATTCCTCCACTACTATCCGAGGAGTTCGAGGAGTTGGAGTCTTTGTCTTGGAAGAACAGGTGTCGCTTCCATCGAACCGCACGTAGGCACAACTAGGATACCTACTGGGAAGTTCCTGAGACAACTGTGTTTTACAAATAACACCAAGTTACACACACACTTGACAGAATGGGACCCCACGGTACGTCAACATCGAACGCTCGAATGACAGTCAAACGCGAAGGCGGATCCTGAGGGGTGGGCAGAAGTTTCAAGCAAACGAGATATTTTGGAAAATTTTAGGGTTTTATGAGAAACCAATGTATCTACCATAGAGATCTATAGCAGAGCTCTATGGTAACTACTGGAGCCTGGAATTGTGCATACTTGCATGTCTTTTTTATTTGGTCTATCTTTCTACTTTGACGCTGTGAAGCACTTGCAGCCTATTTCAGCCAAAAATTTCAAGTTTAAATTGGCATATATTTGCATTTTTTAGCACATTTGCATATTCAGAGGGAATTCGCATTCCCCAAGCATATTTTCCGAATTCAAACAAAATTTCAAAACAAAACTAACAAACAAAAAACTGAATAATTTTACTTCTGGAAACGTGGGAGTTGGCTATTTTCGTTCAAAAATGTTTTCTTGAACTTGGGCACTGACCTAGACATCCCGTAGGGATTCAGGTAAGGTAAAAGATTCCAAGAGCAGACGGAGTATGAGAGGGGTAAGCTAATGGCTAGACTAGCACAAAGCGGATTACAAGTGCGTCGCCCTTGGCTATAATACCCAGCATCTTATACTCTTCGGTCTTATGAGAAACGTAAAATTCAGCGGGCAATGAGTAGGTACGTGTAAATACCCTCGCCTTTCTATTATTTTCTCCCCACCATACCAAGATCTTCACGTATAAATACAAGTGCCCCTTTAAAACAGGTAACATTTTTCGATCCGTTTACAAACAAGGCGATTAAGACAACGCTCAACGCCTTGGAAAGTGCTGACGTATGCCAACGTCTGGCCTTCGTCAAATTAAATTTTGAGTCTCTACCCAAGTTAATTAAGCGTCTAGAAACGCAAGGAATCAAGCTCTGTGAAGCGGTCGATGCAGTTAGCGAGTTCCAGAAGAATACAGCAAGCTGGCCTAGAGACATCGGGAAGGTCCTAAAAACGAAGGTGGAAGCAGTACAACAGAAAAACCCAGGATGGACGTGGATATTACAAAAATTATGAAAGGAGAGAGGTCCAAATGTTCGAAGAATATAGTGCCAACCATACCGCCTCCTTGAATTACCTACCTATCGTATCTTGCGACGTTTAACGTTCATTGTCAATGCTAAAGAGCCTATTATATGACAAAGGACGATGTATGTCTACAGAAAATCTCGAACAATATAATATTTGTACAATTTAACGATGTTTAATATAAGTTACAGAAATGCGAATTTAGTATTTTTGGTTGCTCCCTTCTACTTATCATGTTTATCACAGATTTTAATAATTTTTAAGCTTTGAATGGGGATTTGCATATGTATGGGGCATTTTGAGGCATTTAGCACATATTTTTACTTCTCTCTGCATATTAGAGGCGTTTTATTCGCATATGGTTCCAGGCTCTAGTAATTACATAGGAAATAATGACAAGATTTTTGGCCAAAAATCACACTAAAATTTTTCCTTATGTCAGCCAATTTCGACAGTTTTGCGCGAAGTTTTCAGAATTATGGCTTAAACGTCCACAATCATATGTCTGCTGTAACCATATTATTGTCGACTCCCATGTTTTTTGGAGAGCTGAACTCGAAACGAAATTCTCGATGGAAAAAAAAAAATCGGTTTAAAATATAATATTGGTTTATCATTTAAATAATCAGGCGTTTTGGAAATTTATTCCGGAAAGAAGAAAAAAAAAACGGGGGTAAATAGGAGAATAAAGAAATGGACTAAAACGGACTTCGAAATCGAGATCAGCGACTAAAAAACTCCAAAGCAAGGTATCCTCCGTAAAACAGATTTCTGTTTAGAAATGTTCAAGTTATATTTCACCATGTCCTTCAGCAGTCTTTGTTCTTTTCAAAAGGCTTCCAGTGCATTCAAACTTAACAATGACATTACTTTTGATTGGACCATCAACTAGCCAACTCTCAACACCCCTCAACGTTTCATCGGGAGTTCATGCTCTCAAATATTTCAGTGTCGTTTTCCAGAACTCTTTTTTAAAATTTTACTCGATTACCTATTGATTTATTTTAAGCGCAAAAATTTTTTTTTTTACAACTATACATAAGTAGTGTTTCAAGCGAATTTTTGGAGGAAATAAGGACCTTGATAGTTGGGTACCTACATGCATTTCCGAACATTTCTTCATAACGCGCATACAATTTTTCAAGCATCTAGGGATGGATCCAGAAAGCTCTAACACAAATCGAAGACTACTACTAGAGTCGAAGTACTCCAAAATCGAACACTAAATCGAAGTACTAAAAATTATGGACCCGTTCTCCAAAAATTCTAAAAAAGTGGAGTGCTCAAATAAGCGAAAACTTATGGTTTGTCAATAAATATCAAAATATTCTTGCGTACATGACAAAGAAGTTTCGGACGTGATTTGTCCTCATTTACCTGGCAAAAAGAAACAAATTAGCCGATGAGTATGTCTAAATTACTAACCTGCTGATAGTGCTGGAATGTGAAACGTTGCCTATCTTAGTTAAGAACTTGAATAATTTCATAAAAATTATACTATGAGAGTATAATTTTCGTCTTCGCATGCGCCACCATCGGAACTTCATCGCTCATTTAAACACTGACTTTACGGATGAATATTCAATGAGTCAAATTCATATCCATGTAGACAGTTTTTATTAAGACAACAACCTGGCGATTATGGCTAAGTTAACAGTGAAACTATGCCACACACCTTGGCAGACGATTTAGCGAATTTTCTGGCGAAAAAATACTCTACTGAAATAGCACAAAAAATGTCTAGTACATAAAGTTTTAGGTTTAGCCGTTCAGAACCGGACAACGTGTTCAGTTTGCCACTTTATACACACACATCAATATTTTCATCAATGAACCACGTGTGCCCCATTTTCGACCATCCCTAACACGAATCAGAAGATACAAATTCAGAAATTCTGGCTCCTTCGGATAGTTCTTGTGAGGGTGTGTTTTTAAGCAAACTAGAATGCCCGGAAATGTCGAGGATGTGATGGGTGTGTTGATTTCCGTATGGTACCATATCAATTTTATCAGCTTTCCAAAGTAACTTTCGTCTGCACGAGCGCAAATGTGGGAAACTTTGAAATGCCCGCATCCACCTGAAAAATTTGTTCAAATGAGCCGAAATGACGAGGGTGTGCCCAGATGGTCTCATATATCAGTTTTATCTAATTTCCACAGCAACTTTCGTGAGCACAGGACCAAATGTGGAAGATATATGTCATTCAAGACGATATCTTTCTGACCTTGACTAAGAGGTAAAGAATTCGGAATTTAACCTGGTTTGTAATGGCAAACGAAAGAATGAATTCGAAGGTGAGAAAAATGGTCCAAAACAAACTGTGGGTCGAACTTCAGTTTGTAAGGGTCAAAATTCGTCAGAAACTGACATAAATTCACCAAATGTGGTTAAACAACTGTTACTCGAGGCAGAAAAAGACTATTTCAATAATATTTCAAAAATATTTTTCATGAAGAAAAATATCAGCGGTTCATACTGGAGTTATTCACAATTGATCGGAGTGATTCAATTCATCCTGGAGTGATTCAAAATTGATGTATCACCAAAATTGGTATAAATGGTTGGTCGAGATGGAAAGAATAGTTCAAAAAGAGAAAACTATTTTTCACAAAGTCTAATTTTGTGGTTCAATAATAATTTTTATTGCAGAGTGAAAGTAAGTTCAGTTAACAAAATTTCGATCGGATTCGAATAATTTTACTAGGAACTTTTGTTGAAGAGGATACCGCTGCTGTGTTGGGAAACGGTTGGTGATAACCCCCCGCTGATATTAAATTGCAATCATGTACGGGGTAAGGTCCTAATGAGAGATAATAATTAATTTGCTTGAAATCGATCGAACCGTTGGTTCCAGGAATCTCATGGTCCCTGTGGCAGCTAATCGTATGCCCCCCCCCCCCTTCTCCATCGCCACACCACATTCAGCCATTCGTTTTTAGCTCAACAGCCAGATACACATCCAATCAATAGTCTTTGACGCTCCTAACGTCGATTCTTTCCCACTTGACAAAAACGCTACAAAGTCCTTGTCACATGGGCTAATTATTCTATCGAACATAGGTACCTACAGAAATGTTGGTTGTTCATTTATTGTTTCTTTCGTGTGCAATAATTGAAATAGCTATTTTTGTTGGTTTCAACCAATTTTGGCCCCCAAAAACTCGAATCAGGCTCCTATTTTTGACAAATTACGTTTTACCTAGTGCCATTTAATTTCCTGATTCACCTGTTGACACTACCCCCAGTGTTATCATACAAATGTAAGGTGATTTCAGAAAATTTCCCAAGTTTCTGAATCATAAAAAATGAATTTTGGGAGCTGAAACTTCGTTAGAACCTCCATTTTCCACGAAATTGACTTCATATTCGGTCTCCTCGCCCTTAAAATCATGGAAAACGATACCTCACAAGCTCATGTTAGGCGTGTTCGTGTTGGGCACGAACTAGAGCCCAAGTTTCGAGAACGAATTTTTTAGACAGAAAATAAAGTAGATAGTAGTAGTAGTATACGGTAAAGTAGTAGTAGTAGTAGTAGTACATAGTAGTATAGTAGTATATGGATTTTTTGCTGAGCGAATACATAGGCGTATTATTCACATAATAATAAACCAATAATACGAGGGAATTTTAAGCATACTTATCACACGTATTCACCCAGTAAGAAAGGCTCTAGATTTCATTGAGTAATGACGGGTTTATCAATTCCCAAGTTACAGGTGGATAGCTAGACCACAGATACAACTAACCGCCTCGTAACTGGTAAATGAGTTGTTCAATGCCAATTTAACAACGAGCCGTGTAACAGACAGACAGTGCATGGATACTGGAAATATCAAATATTTTTAATCATTTGATGAGCAAAACAGAGTGTAACCCAAAAAGAACCGCTCACTTTCAGCTGTACCTAGTTAAGGTTGTTTGTTGCAAGTAGTTTTTAAAGGTTTGCTGAGAATGACGGAGAGGTGTAATAATATATACGTATTTATTTATTAAATATAAAAAACATTATTCGGGTGGAAAAGATAGAAGGGTAGAAATAGTGATTCAACGAAATTTTACATGAGAGTCATCATTTGAGTTTAGGTAGGTACAGGTAAGTGTACTTCGAGGACCAACTCATTATCCACCTCGAACTGTGTACGAACACGTTCTTCAGTAGGGACGGTATACCTATTATGTAATGACAGGAGTCGCCAATGAAAAATAGTGAACAGTGGATGTAATTGTAGCTTTTCATACACATCTAATCAAAAAGATACGGAGCCTTGTTTTTTATTCAAATGTCAAGCCGAACTGTCCCAAACATTTGAACATAAATCATTACAGACTAATGTCATATGTAGTGTCCAATTTAGCGACGCTCAACTTCTCTATCAAAATCTAGCGAAGAACGGTGTAAGCTCGTTTATCTAAGCTTATCATATCGTGTTTTCAAGTTTTGGGCTAACACGTTTTTATTTTATATGAATTGAAAATGTCCTGTATTGAATTTCCTTGCGGATACAGTGTAAAAACCGATGAAATAATGAGATAAAAAGAGCGATATTAAACGAGCTGAAATTACAATAAGTGAATGAATTCACTGAACAAAGCGATTAGGCTAATCAATATGAAGTTGCTTATTGCTTATACGAAGTCGCATAAAACAAAGAAGAATACGTCTTAGCAATACCTAGCGACTTTTAAATTGAAAATAAGTTATTGCAACCGTTCGATTTTGAAAACTGCGGTCCAAAACCAATTTGCTGGAGAAAAAATTATCATCACATGACCATGTACAACGTATCTATTTGAAAACTTGAAAACTCCTATTTTCAACTGCGGGTACGGATGGATCGGGCTACCGAGGTAGGGGGCACAACTAAAGCCCAAGGGCCAAATTTCAGATTTTTGACTTACTAGGTACCTATTTTGGGGGAAAACGGTTGATATTCTTATATGCTAATTCTACATTTTTTAATTCCCGAAAAAAGTAAAGTTATAGTTTGAAAATAATGTCCAATATTAATAAACTGCAAAAAAGCCAAATCTGTAACCTACTATGAGTCAAAGGAACTCTGGAGCTACAGGGAAAATATCGGAGAAAAAATGTAAGTACTTCAAAAATGAGCAGGAGAATCAGAACAGCTATGTACCCGATTTATAACCAACTGATAATACTCCTTCCCCTAGATGCTGTATAACATGAGCAGGTTTATAGAGAAAGAAAAAAATTCGGCGTTTGCAGATAACTACATGTAGGACGGTTCGTAACCTAGTTATTCAGGTCTATATTCATAATCGCCGTGTACTTTCTGATAGAATCGGACAGGAACATGATATAATATTTCAAAACTGCATTAAGAAGTCATTGACGA
The DNA here is from genome assembly GCA_954871275.1 of Leptopterna dolabrata. Classification (NCBI taxonomy): domain Eukaryota; kingdom Metazoa; phylum Arthropoda; class Insecta; order Hemiptera; family Miridae; genus Leptopterna; species Leptopterna dolabrata. Next base: position 89,635,292 of record OX940974.1, on the reverse strand, counting down.
ATCAGAGAAGTAAAGTACTAACTACTTCTCTAGTAGGTAAATTTGACTCCATATCCATACAAGGTGATACAACTCATTCAAAGTGAAAACCCGCGATTGCTCGAGAAAAAAATCATTCATTGGCAGGATTAAATAAATGTAAATACCACGAGGTAGAAATGAAATGTTTTCTGAAGGTACGGGTAATGTCATCGAGATGGATGTGGCTCTGGCAAACACAACAAAATCTATTTCCCGACGGACCAGACCACTACCGACTATTTCCTCGGCAGTACATCGTTCCGCTAATTAGGACCTTTTTTGCATCAGTTAAGAAGTCATCAACGCGACAAATCGGCATTGTACGTAAAATGTTGATCGACGGAACTCGAATGATATACCTACCACTGTTTGCTAGGGGATCCGCTCCACCCACTCCGGTTTTAGGCGACTTTCCGGAAAAATAAGCTATGCAATTTTTTAGTGCACGAATTTTGGGGAGAATGTAATATACATACATGCAATAAACTGACAGGCGGAAAAATATGAGATAATGGCGTCGATCGTGTACAAATCGACAAGAAACATGGAGAATGGATTTCGTGAACCTAATCACAAGAATGCAGAATTACAAGTTTATTAATATGGATAGGCACTAGGAGATTTTTTACTAGCCAACATTGTAAATTGGACGTCTTTTCGGGAAATGAACAAATAACATAATGCACCTCCACAATATCATGGAATGGTTTCTCCTAAGATGGTTTGTGGAAAGAAACAGGGGGTCTCAGTTCAAAATCACCATATGCTTCAAAGTGCTCGAACTCTATTGTGAGCCTTACCAGACCATCTGCTTCACATTTCGAACCTCCTAATAAATTCGACCAAATTCACCAGAACCACAACCCTAAGATCCTAGCTGCTATTTGAACATGCCGCTGAGCAGGTCAAGTGCCCCTAATTCAACTCTAACACCTTGATTTTTGTGGTAACGTCAATGAAATTACAGATGACACATCTGAAGGATTATATACAGTATCCTGTGTGTCTACGGTCTACCTATTGACGGAGTGGCATGTCAAGTAATAAGTATTTCTATAATTTTCTCGGGAAGGGGGAGAGGGATTTGATACCTCTTTTACATAAATCACACAACTAAGAACATGGTTTTTGGAATAACGTACCTACAGTAACTATCCGACATTTCCCACGATTTGTAAACAAATCTGACGCCCCTATTGATCCCAGTTTTTTTTATCCGAAAGTTATAAACTAATACCCTCCCCGCTAAAATTACTGAATCGATTCAATTTTTGACCTCTTAGCTAACGCTTGAAATTACAAGGGTATAACTATACCCTCCCTGTATTACTCAACTACCCTCCCTGTATAACTATAACTACTCCCTGTACAACTAAAAAATACACCTTAGAATGCCAAGACTAGAGTAGGAAGAATTGACTTTTCTTGACTCCGGAATTCTCAAAACACCCCTCCCCCTCAATTGGATCTTTGCTTGTACTGGATAAGGTCATACAGTTTCACAACTACCTACATAGTAAGCATACCTATCAGTGAGTAACTAAGTAGTGAGCACCTACACGTAGATTAGATAAGAATTGTTCATAATACGATTTAAGTGTACTCCTCAAGGGTCAGTTACCGTGTCTTCGATCACTGTTGAGTAAGTATCAGCATAATACTAATACAGGCTGAAATAGAAACGTACGAATTTATCACCTAAGCGCATAAAGTCTTGCTTCATATTAATTGGTGCATTACTCCCAAGTACGTGTACTTTCTCCAAGGTCTTTCTTCACAGGTATCATATTTCTTTTCTCAGTGAGCTTAAATTCTCTAAATTCGTAGTATGGTTATATTCTGGAGAATATTAATCCACTTCCGCTATTTACATAAGGGCCGGTTTCACCAACGCGGATTATCCAGAGTTCAATCCCGGCTGAGGTTTAAGCCATCGATTCTGAGAAAAGACAGTTTCACGAACGCTTAATCTAGGAATAAGTCGCGGCAACGGCGCATTAAGTTAATACCTCGTTTCAGGTGGTTTAAACCTCTGATCTACGGTTGATCTCCGATTCTCCTCCAGGCCATCGCCATTTTGAAATCTATTTTATCAGTGTTTTTCATACTTATCAACTTGCATCAACATTTAGTGCGATTAATCGTTTCACTGAAGTGTTTGAGTCATCCTCGGATGAATATTTCAATGAACTTGTGGAAGTGGCCGTGCCCAGACGGCGATAATTAGCGAAAGGGTCGAGCATTTCCACAAGTGGGATGACGGCGATTTTTTCGCGAGGTTCCGCCTTCCCAAGGAAGGGATGAGCTTCGTGCTCGATCCAATAGAAGTCCTAGTTTTCGAAACAGAATGGTGAGTCCAACCAAAAATGTGTAATAAATATAATTTTACAACAAACCAGGTAGGCAACAATGTCGGACCCATCATTATTTATTTCTTCGAGTAGGTAAACAAACCTTCATAGTACGTGGTAAGTACTTGCAGACTGCGCTAATAAGTACATGTATAACTGCTTCTGCATACAGCGAACTATTGTAAAAAAGTAGATACCTTTGATAAAAGAGCCTATCTATAATTTATTACAAGAGCTGTCTCGAGTGGAAGTTCTCAGAATGACAGAAGACAGAGCCATAAGAGAGAAAAAAATCGCGAAACTCTCGCACTGGTTACTATTATACAGTTTAAATGTCTCCACAACAGTGGATGGCGGACGAAATTTAAGTATCCATAGAAGAAATATCATAGATCCACCACTCATGGATGAGCATCTCTCCTCCATGTCATCTGTAATACGGGATTTGTGTGTCTGGGGATAGCAATGCTGATGCAAACTGAACAATCTCGGCTTAAACCCAAGTTCGGCTAAACCGCAGATCAAAAACGTTGGTGAAACTGTCGAAGCTCTGAACCACAGATCAAATTTGAATCCAGTTTTTATTGATACCAGGTTTAAGCTGCGTTGGTGAAACCGGCCCTTACATTTGAGTCTACTATTAAGTATTCTTACATTATGAGTTGATTAACCTAAATACACAGTTCTTGTATGGGATTCTATTACCCCCTTTATTTCGTATATGTATATCATGAACTCCATACCTATCAGAGAGCGATAACTTCCTTAATTTCAAAAAACGAATCTCAATTGTGGGCAATATTCCTAATCTCCGGGAAAGGCCTACCCAGCTAAATCTGATTAGTCATTCAGTTCTACCGATGAAATAATGTGTCTGATTAGGAAGCCAATGGGTATAAATCTTGATGATTTATTATTTATGATTTTATGTTAGTATATTTTACTCTGACCACACTGGGCAAACCTCGGGAAGATGTGAGTACCATCTCAAGAATCTATCAGTCTCCCATCTCCATAAAGCTCATTGACACGCCAGCTCTACTCGAGATAAGGGTGAGATAATCTAGTGGACCGGATGGAACAAATTCATCAGAGAGCTCAAATGATTTCGAAGGCGGATGACCCGATGCCCTTTCACAGAGTGCGCTCCGTCCTGGTGGCGTTGGCGTCCGGAATCTCCGATTTGTTTCGCACCTTACTATTCACTGGGCATGAAACCATTGAGGTTTCTGTAAAGTGCCGAAGTAGCCAACAACAAATAATCGTAATTACCTTCTTTTCGGGGTTACATATCTTGGAACGATAAACTTGATCACGAACAAACATGTTTGATTTTAATCACCTGTTCTCTACAGTTTCACTGTGTATTTCCCGCTCATGTTGAGATGTTTCTTCAGTTCGAACTTCAAGCCCTTACTGCGAACAAATGGAGGGTCGTACAGTGCACCGGCTTTTATGAAACATAGTTACCTACCATCCCAAGCTCAGCTCATTTCAAAAATTCTCTCGTACAGTTACGGGCGGTGAAAGGAATGCGCAGATGAAATTTACAGTCCGATATTGGTAAAATTTATACGGGGCCATATAGGGCCAACCCTTACTGCTCGTCAAAATTTGGGGAGAAATGCATAAAACGAAAACGCGAGGGGAAATTTTGATTTCGGAGGGCACACATTTCGTTAAGGGTACGGAGAACCTAACTACCGATTTGTGCTGCAGATGTGCAGGCCTTTGCTACGTACCCTAGCTTATTTTTCAAGCCCTAGTCTGTTGGGAATAGATCAGTCTAACCTATATCCATTAACCCAATATATATTATTCACGACACACGAGGTGTGCAGGGGCGTGTGTGCATGATACGCAATACACAAGACGAGCCAGGCTGCACTGCATTCCATATGTAACACGTCTGATTGGTTGACAAGTAGACATTTCTTGTACGGTAGAGAAGCGGAAAGGAATGTCGATAGTGAATGGGGCGGTGAGGGCGACCCGGTAGCGGGTAGCCTCAGGCGGTCCAAGCCCCTTGAAGGAAATGCAGCATGATGACTCATACTGCTAATTATTAATCATGTAATGCTGAGAATCATTATAATCATAATAAGAATGGCGAAATAAAGTTCGAGTCACGTGAGTTAATAGCGAAACACCATCGACCAGCAGAACTGAGTATAGACAAACTTGATGTAAGTAGATACCTAGGTACATCTCGAGTTCTAAGACCCATCATCTGCTGATTTCTACATTTGTCGGTTTCATTGCCAGTGCCACGGCGGCGCTTCTTGACACGAATTCTAACGTCCCAACCAGTGCCTATACCATCAAACAGTCCTACCACCCAACACTCATTGTTATTTTGGGTTTTTGCGGCGCCGAAACAGTATGAAAGGTTCGAACAATCGGCGATTTCGGAACACGGAAGAGGTATTCTCTCCTTCTTCTATCGCCGATTTTTCGAATGAATTTCATGCAGTTATGAAACTAGCGGTCCACTGACCAGGAGCCTCACGTATGCCCAGAAAAAATATACCAAATACAACTGACAGCATATGATGGTATCGAATTCAACAAAGCGACTGAGGACCTCGAAATCCAGGATAGTAAATTCCCAACACGTATTCATCCTACTGATGCCATTAATGGTACCAGCGGCCGTAAAAACTGGCGACGAACATTATCAGGTGTACCAGTATACATTTCAGATATGAGACTTAAGTTACCCCTCCGAATTGCAAGTCGTAAAACTCAGAAATATTTCAATTTGCGGCGCCGGCCAGGCACTAAAGCCTGTACAGATCTTTCTGACGGTCAACTCCTCTGTTCGTTAGACTCCAAATGATTTTTTTTAAATTTATGCCGGCGCCGCGTGCCGTAACGACGCTATCTGGCTCTCTAGAGGTACCAAAGTACAGCAGCTTCTGAGGGTACAAAGAGTTTACTGTAAAAATTTCTTATCTAAGACCGATTGGGAGGGTCGCTTTTCCAGGGACAGCCATCACATACAGTGTGGCAAATGCTGCCATAATCATACGTCATTATGAGATGAAGAGTATTTCATGAAAAGACATAGGTAGGTACTTTAAAAAACCAAACCCTTAAAATAATATTATAATTAATAATATTATAATATTATATTAATTTCCATTGCCTGAGCTACGATCGTAAGAATATCTACAACTTAGTACACAAATCTATAAAGAGAACAGTAGCACATTCTCGCGGATTATGCCAAACGCTCGACTTAGGATTAGAGTGAAACGGGGCCTCGGTTGAACGAGCGATAAGAGGCGCACGGTGAGCTTATATGAGGAGCAACCATGACTTCTGTTTATATTTTTAAATGAAAGTAGGTTCCATTTTAAGAATTTTGAGACAAACCGCACTCACCTAAGATGAGTAGTTCTTCTTCTATGAGCTTTCAAAGTTTCGACAACAAGTGACGTCATAATGGGAAAGGGGGTCCCACCCAAGCGGGAGGGGTGCAATGACGTCATTTGTTCTCGTAAATTTGGAACCTCGTAGAAAAAGAACTATTCATCGTAGAAGAGTGCGGTTGGTCTCAAAATTCTTAGAATGGAATAAGTATAATTTCATTTGAAAATGGGAACTACTATAAACAGAAGTCATGGGTACTCCTCATTTTTTGAATGAGTTGAAAAATGCAAAGTAGTCTACTCATTCATCAATCTTTATGTTATCATCATCATTGGCAGCTTCTCAAAACTGTCGTCAATTTTGATCACAGGGGACACTCCTTCTCGACTTACCGGTTGCGAAGTTCGATGGGGGGGGGGGGGGGGGGAATACGATTTTCGGTTCACAACACGCTGGGGAAGTTTAATGTGTCCAAATGTCCACACAATCTTGGGTGTCTGGAGCCATTCAGCCTGGAACACCACACTGCAATCGCACCACCATCAAGCGACCAAGTGTCCCTTCATATTGACCTCCCTTTCATTGAAATTTTGCTCGCCATAGCTCATTCAAGAACGAGTTAAATCATCCGTTCAAAAGCAATTAAGACTATTACACGGACTTTGAGGACCACGGTTCGAGCCAAAAACCTGTTAACACAACCTGATGTAGAAAACATCAATTGAAAAAACTTTTTTCTCAAGAACGTTTATATCGTTTACAACCAAAATTGAATAAGTAATACAAATTGAATTGAACCAAAATGAATACCCACATAAAACGTTAAGTGCTAAAAGACCAAGAACATGAAAATAATGGTTCAAGGCAAATGGAAGAAATTTCAAAAGCAGGTTTAAAAACATAATCCTGGGGAACGCTTCCGCAACTTCACTCTATGATTATTAACACAGTTTCATAGGACGACGAATATTTGAGCCAAACACCTGTAAAAACACGACCTTACAGCTTACACTCAAAATCTTTCCGAAACATGAATATAAAAATTTCAAAAATTCCTAGGGACGGATGCAGAAAGCTCAGAAACGTATTCGTATTTTTTTTTTCCGAAAAATAAACACATCGAAGATTCATGTGCCTACTTACTGAAAAATATGGACCCATTATCCGAAAATTTGGGGGGAAAACTTGTGGTTTGCAAATAAATATCGAAATATACTTGCGTACACGATCTAAGTTTGGCATGTGACTTCGTCCTCACTTACCTGGAAAAAAGAAACAGAAAAATTAGTCGATGAATATATTTCAAGATCTAGATAACCTGAAGTGCTGAAATGTAAAATGTGTTCTCGGGGATCAGAAAAATGTGCGAGAGGTTCGCGAGGGGAGGGGGTCCACGAAAATGGTACTACATAGTTTGTTCGGACATATTCCTGGACGAATCCAGGGAGGAACTGCGTTCTGAAAATAGGTTTGTTGGGACAGACAGCCCTGGACCAGTCCAGGATGGAAGTGTTCTGGAAAAGAGGAGATACAACTGTCCAGGATTGAGTCCAGAACTGTGTCTGGACTCAATGTAGAAGCATCGAGTGCGCATGTGCAGGCTCAATAGTCCTCGAAAAAATCCAGTACCGCTAGAACTAGTTCCGAACGGTCCTGGACTGTCTATCCGAACAGTCAACTCTCGATCCAGGACCAGTTCTGGTGCTGTCCGAGTCCGAACGCATAAAAAGGAGCGTCGATTGAATAGAACGGTCCAGGAGTGCCTGTCCGAACGAACCAATTGAAGGGATGGAACCAACCAGGACTGAGTCCAGAAGTCTGTCCAGAAGGATAACCTGGAGCATTGTAACCTTCCACATCAGCTGAAGGTAGAAGCATCAAGTGCGCATGTGCAGGCTCGAAAAATCCAGGTCTGTTAGAACAAGTACCAAAAGGTCCTGAAGTCTGTCTGAACAGCTAACTCTCGTTCCAGGACCAGTTCTGGTGCGGTCCGAACGCAACAAAATGGGCATGGCTTGGATGGAACGGTCCAGGACTGCCTGTCCAAACGAACCTACAATTTTCGTAGGCGCACCGTGGGAACTCCGTCACCCCTTGAATGTACCCGTATGTGTTTGTGCACACATTGAGTGAGCGAAAATATCGAGGTGTCAAGGTGTTTTTGTCCAGGTGGTTCCATATAAATGTAATTGTTTTCACTTCAAATTTCGTCTGCGCACGTGCAAATGTGAAATCCTTGGAACGCGCGCCCGACAAAATGGTAGATACCTACAAGCGGAAATTCGGAGGGTAAGCGCGAGTTGAACCAACATATTCCCATATGAGTCTCTTCATGTCGGGCAGTTGTTTCATCAGCGAAACGCCCATAGCCACCAGAAAGAATTGTTGAAATGAGCTGCAATTGAAGAATTGAAATGGGTTGGGAGTTAAGTCGGATCGGTGTTTCGATGGTTCCATATAAACTTCACATCATCAGATATCGCATGCTGAATGTAACTTCCTTCTGCACACGCGCATACATTTGAACTGATTACTGAATGATTTTGGTGGGATAAACTTCGGGAATTCTGTTCCCCCAGAAACAGCCACCAACGATGAATACCACGAGTTGCTGGGATTCATCAGTAAGACTAGCCGTCTGACACTTCCGTACTTAATGAGTATTAATAAATACGAGTATATATATCTCGCCCCGAGGTCAGTCGAAAGGTTGAGCGGATTTGTGGAGTTGAGTAGCGGAAAGAGCGGATGCTCACAATCTTCGTGGAGAGAGCCATCCGGGTGGCTGCCTCCGTCCCAGCCTTTTCTTACGTAATAAATGAAAAAGGTTGTCGAGAGTTAGTATGAAATTCAAAATAGTCGGTTTTGAATAATGCGTATTAAAGGGGTGGGTACTTTGCATTCGCCCCGTTAGAAGGGACGCTGTCTAGCCGCGTCACATTTTAACTTTCATGAAGTAATCCTTATACGATTGTTGGACGTCCTCAGATGCCGGTGAAAGCCACAATCCCTTTGGCACCTCGCGAAGGTGTTTCACAATTTTTCCCGATCTTGCGTGAATCTGATTATAATCTTGAAGTGAACAACGGCAGATTCTCCTTCCATCTGATTCCTCAGTTTTGAGAGACACCGCTGAGAAGGTAAGTCAGGCGTGGAGGTGTTCAAATGCTTGTGGTTCTAGGCGAGGGGTCAACTTGAAGCGTAAAGGAAACTTCACCACACATAAATCCATTTTCGCAACAAACAAGTCTGCCAAGTGGGAGGCCAGTAGAGCTTCCTCTCATTGTTAGTATGATTCACTTATGTACAGCAAAGCCTCTCTCTGATGGCACACAAAATATACCTACGTTGGGGAGGGAGGTCTGCGGTGAAGAGGTGAGCTACAAAACGTCAAAAGTGTGTAGTTGATAGTATTATTACAAATTCACAATCAACCCCGAATACGGGAAACCTTTAAAATTTCCGACGAATATTGGCTGACGGTACTTCAAAAACTAGTAGATACATTACCTGGCGTATCCACAATTACGCTAGATCACTACGACAAGACTTACAATTGAAGTAAGATATAAAATAAATAAATCACTCCTCAATTACTCAAAGAAATTGGACGAGGTATCCAAGTAAAGTTGATTATTCGATAGGATTTACATTTGCGCAAGCGCTGATCTACCGTTGCTTTGATCGCAATGAAATTTCACACAGTCAACCAAAGACAAGTTGAAAAGACATTGAAAATGTCAACGAAACCTGTAGATTTGGAAATTACAAGGATATCATGTTTCCTCACACAGCCACTACTATCATTAGATATAATAGCATTGCCATTCTTGGAAGATAATGAGGGACACAAAATGCATGATTTCTGAAGATGCTGTCAAAATTGGTCGAATACTACCGGAGTTCGGGGTGAGTTGACAGTTTCATGTTTGCAGGTTTTCGTACTAAAAGCTGGCACCTCCAAGTGGCCAATCTCGGGAATTCGCATGAGACCATCTTCATCATATTTGGATTGGACATGGAAGCAAATTTCGACTTGCTTGATATTAGAATAGTTGATGCTGATTTTAGAAGACATGTCTACATACAAATCTGGTTACCTATTTTCAAAATTGAACTTTCGAAATTGAGCAAGAAGACAAATTTTGTGATTGGATAATGGATAGGTGGCTCCGGGCTACTTACAGGAAATAATAAATCGTTGTGGAAGAATTTCCAGTGCTTTCCGGTTCTTGCACGTATAGAAGCTTCCATACCATTGGTACTGAGAAAGCCATAACCCCAGAATGATCTTGCAGTTAACCCCATACACTGTCCAGATACATTGTCGGGAATCCTAATACAGTCGAACCCCCAATAAAAACCTCCCTCACTTCTATTCTATAAAGACCACATTCTCTTATCCCCGAATGCTTCCAATTGATATACGCACTGCCCCTCGCTAAAGACCACCAGCTATAAGGACCGTGACCAGTCTGTCTAGGGACCAAAGCACCCATTCACCCCTTACAAAGACCAATGAAATCAGTCAATGACACCGTGAAGAATGTTCGGGGACAAGAGGATTAAGTTAATCCCGAGATGTGAAAGTTTGAGTTTTCCCCAAGGCCGTTTCTAAAAAAATGTAGATACACGTCTCTCAATGTACTTACCTACTACCCCTTCCCAGCCACTTCCCTTCCAACCACCAACTCAGGAACAGTTTTCTTCTTCATTCGTTTACCATCGTACATAGAGTTTAATTTCATGCGTGATTATACATATTGTGCATATTTAATGTCAACGTCATGGCAGGAGTAACAAAAACAAAATGGTTATCTGTAGAAAAAAAAGTGAGAAGAAGTTTATATTCTTTTAGTTAGGTCCCTGCACCATTTTCCTGTTCAATGTAATTTCCAAACCATATTTCTTTTGCACATGAAATATTGTATGTATGTAATTTGTACTACATATACACTCGCCCTACCCCTCACTAAGGACCACCTCACTATAAGGACCGCTTTTGCCAACCCTGAGGGTGGTCTTTATAGCGGGGTTCGACTGTACATGGATACATTGTCTTGTGGAATCTTGAGTAGCATGTGTCGCTGAGAACACACCTGGTATAGTCACAACATTAGTACAGCGGTACCGAAAGTACAGTGGTGCGGATCCCCTAGAATCGCTCAACTGCATCTGATAATTGTGTACTCATTGGCGTATTAATTGGAGAGAACTCGAGGTCTCGCCGTAACTCACCAACGACGTCCTTCCGAACACGTTTCACCAATCGCTCTCCTCCGATCTCTTCATCATGAAAAACGCTGCGATTCCCTGTAATCAATTCACAAGAGAAGGCCCCAGCAGGCGATGGAGTAATTGTTCGAAATCGGTCGTTCCAACGCGTCTATCTCACCAGCGTTTGAACCCTAATGCCTCCCGGTAATAATTCTTTTTTTTTTCTCTTTTTTGTTTGGAGTTATTAAGGCTACGGCGGCGGGAGTAGGTACTCGTCTACCTTCAAATGATACCGGTCTGTTCTGATGGGGCAGGGAGCAAGTCAGTGACCGGTCCCCAACCCCCCTCTGCTCCTATCTGTCCTATTGTGAGGCTCCGACCTTCGATGATTTTTCACTCGGCCGTGCAGAATCCGTTGCACGGGCGGGAGCACTGCGTTCAGATCCCAACATCTTGTTACAACCTCTTCAAGCTACAGCTCCTTCTGTACGTCTCATCTTCCACACCTCAGCTCTCTACATTTCATCCTTATTTATAAGCTTTTTATTTAATATCACCAAAATAGTTATGACAATAAATACATCCAAGTAAATATGTGGTCAGTTTGTTCACTTTACTGCTGACCAGGATTTGGCTGATTTTACATGTTAGAATCAGCGTACAAACCACCCCCCCCCCCCCTCCCAACCTGAATTCCATAGGTCCAGACAGGCATCAGTACTGTCTTGTGCAGGAACACTGGGGGAAAATGGGCGTAACGGCCCATCAGCTAATATTATTTCCAGCTGTGCTTGCTTTCAGCTCTTTCTGTTTCCCACTAACATGCTATTCTTACTCAACATGTGTTGTTGTTGGTGTTGTGTTACTCAGCGTGAAGAGTCACTCCCTGATTTCCTCTGTGTTAGAATAAGGTTGTTACCATTTAGCACGAGCGGGATATACCTACATTATGTTCCATCTGTCACCTAATATAATATGTAGGTAGGTACCTACCTACCTGAAGTTCGTGAACGTAGGTCACAAGAAAAAAAGAAATGAGGGTCATAAGAAAAAGACGATGGTTTGATCACCGAAAACAGTGAATTAGTGGAAATATACTATTTTTTCAATAACTCCGTTTTCTTTGAAATGGGTTTCCACGATTTCTTCGTGAGTAATTTAGTTCGTAACGTAGGTCATGTTTTAGACTCATGCAGAACAACGAGGAACAGCTGGTTCAATAATCGATCGCCTACACACGCTCAAAACTCGCATCACGGAGAGGCCTCGGCACCCTGGTTGCCAGTACCAGAATGCAGTGTAGGCAGGAACATGGACTCGTCATTTTGAACAGATCTCGCATGGATATTCGCAAGCACTAGCGTCTTCGAATCGATCGTTCGGGAAAAATGAAGAATATCTTAACGCGATGATTCCCGGGATATCGCAAATTGAAGCTCGAAGCGAAACTAGGGTCTGATGAACAAAAGGGGCGCTTTCCTGTCCACCAGTGCTGATATTTAATAATAAACGTTCAAGAATACAAGCCTAAACACCAGGATAATATCATATAGCGTGTGCGCCACTTGTCTGAGCAAATTTTTCAGTGTGGAACTTGAGATGCGCTACAAAAAGAGAATATGTACATATGTAACCAGATGGGAGGTATCACAAGGGCCGCCGCATCGTGCATTGTATATTCATATTCATTACCAGACCTTTCTTGCCCAGTTTTCTTTAGCATACTTAATCAACTCAGTTTCATTTCCCGAATTAAACAATTATCCATATGCTCCCTTTCGTCTCCACAGTTTTCTTTTACCGAAGTTGACTGGGAAGGTAGTGCGGCGTTTTTGGGGCCCATTACTACTAGTTTTTGTATAATTTTTTTCTCTTTTTTGTAATGGGTTTCCACGACTTCATACAAGTGATTTAGGTCGTAACAAAAACAAAATCAATCGATGTTTGGAAAAATAATATTTCGGAAAGAATATTTTGAAAGTTCGGAAAGGTAATTATTCTGTAACCGATGACGATACTTTTATAACGATTACTCATTCGTGTTCTGTTGATGTGAATCGGTTGGTGCGATCCCGTGATCTACATAGGAGCTGAGGCAGACAGCTAAGGGACCAAAAGTTTTGGGTTTCCCGCAGGTCGACCTTGTTCCGCTCTGCAATCCCCGGACCCCTCTAAAACCGTCTAATTCACTTTGGAAGATTGTTTACAGAGCTTGATGACGAAGAAGTAAACACAGTTCAAGAAGATGAAGCCTTTCCCACGGCGCCGGCGGCGAGAGTAGGTTTGACGGTTTCAGAAACACATGGGGCAAGAAAGACTGACTGGGGAGCTCCTACCGCCTCTCGTCTTGATCAAATTAGACGGGATGAGGCGAGGGCGGTGCGAGTGTAAAGTGCGGTAGGATATGCGCCAGTGTCTGTGTGTTGAACAACGTTAGAAGGGGCTGGAGGGTATTATGTGTGAGTGACGCCGCCGTGATGGGAAATGCCGGCATAATGAACTCTCTCATCGCCTGATTCCAGGGTTTACACTGACTTTTCGGGGGGTTCCGTCCGTGAAAAGGGAGAATGAGAACATAAATGACTAACAGTTGCTTGTTTGAGGATGATACCCCAGCAGCAGGGTATCAGCATCAGCATACCTGCTGTCTTGGAACACTAGGAACTCGCAACAATAACAAATCCAGCAGTGGGAAGGGTAGTAGTAACGATATCCCAGGAAGCAGTGGGTAGAAGGGTAGCAGTAACGATATCCCAGCAACCTTGAAACGCTAGAAATGTTGAGACTGCACAATTGATATCCCTGAAGATGTAGCATACGTTGAAGTTCCTCCAAAACCGTTAAACACGCTTAAGTACTGTGGTGCATAGCTCGGTAGTCGAATTGATATTTAGTCAACATTATCAGCCTTGCATGACTGAAGCAAAATTAGCGGCATGACCAGATGATCCAATTTCATTTCAGGACCTAATGTTACTCTACCAGGTACCTAATACTATTGTTCGAAGAAATTTACGGACACTGATGCATGAAAATAGAAATTCAAATTTGAACAATTTCATGTCCGCCAACATTTAAAAAAATGCCAGCAATCTAGAATCACTGGGAATATTTGGAATAATAAGGAACAATCGACAGCGTTTTATTACGTTTTCGAATTGTGAGGCCGAAATATATCTGGTCTCGTTTGATTTAATCCTAGGCAAAGATATTCTCGTTACATCGAAATGAAGCTCGTCACGTCGTTTCAAAAACGTAGGTCTTTGGAGACAAATTATGACACGGACTGGAGAAAACACTGGACAAAACTGACACAGCGCCATCAGTGAACAAATCTCATTATCAAGCCTGCCCAAAACATTCCAGCACATTATGACATATTAAGGGCTCAGAACGAACAAACGCTCTCAACTACCTAGAAGTATCAAAATGTGGAGTGTCGAACTGTTTTCTACGAGGCTGTATCTCGGTGGTTCCCAAAGGAGTACTACCAACTGTGATGCTTCTGATGTAACAGTAGGCAGACTGTCTTTAAAATTCAAAATTGAAGACTCGAGGCCTCCACAAATGCTTGAATCTGAACCGTATGTTCGAACGACCTACAACCCAGTTGAACCAAACAGAACAAAGATCAACCTACGATGTATTAGAAGGTACAATAGGCTTATTCTTGTGCACTCCTTGAAAGAAAACCAAATAAATTATTTAACTGGACGTGAGTATACTTTGATGATACATGCAACCGAATGTCATAAGGAGGTTCTTATTTGACCGTACTTAGAGTCTGCACACCATCAAGTTCCAACCAGGCAGGTAAGTGGAGGGAAATGATCGGTTATCAGTGAAGGGAGAGGTCTTCTCTACTTACTTGAACAAATTTTTTGACATTTTTCTCCCATGAAAACCTAACTTTGACCGCTTTTGTGGAAATTTCTGAGATTACTGATACTATTTTCTGCCTCAATTCACCACTTTATACCACTTTCGGTGAATTTATACCTATTTTTAGCCGGTTTTTATCTACAAACAACTCGAAACTTGAGGCCTTCGAAGAAAATTTACGTGGACGGCCTTAGGTACAAAGGGTGCCCTTGCATGCCAAAGAGATGTTCAGATTTCAACATTTCAAAGTATTCCAATATTAATATTTGTCAACAAAATTTGGGAGTGAAAAAAAAAAAAAAAAATTAGGTAGGTAGGTACTAATAATAATGGGTAATGAAAAACAAGTTTTGAAAATCGAAAAATTTAATTCTGGAACCTCAATAACATGTCTGGAAACGCAATGTAACTTACACCTTTTGTACCTAAAGCCCTTCGATAGGTACTGGGTATACAATTTGAAGCAAACAGAACAAAGACAAGTAGATACAACGAGGTAACAACAGGCTATAGGCTTTGGAATTAGTGTCCTTGAAAACATTATTCATAGGATGTGAGTCGACTCTGATATGATACAACCAACTCTAACCATAAAATAATATTGTTCTGAAGACAAGCTGAGAACATAAAAACGCTATTACCAGCTGAGCCACCCGTTCGAACAATTCGCGCACCGGTTAAACCAAACGGAACAAAGAAAGGATCATTCACGAGGTATTAGAAGGTAGGTAACAACAGCGTTTGGAATGAAGAGTGCGTGCCTACCTTGAAAGATGATTCATTGGACGTGAGTCGACTCTGAAGTGGATAAGCCAAAATTCACATCACCCGCGAGGTGGCCGACTCACCGACCATAACTGGAATTATAAATATTCCACTGAAACGAAAGTTTGCAAAATTTATCAGCATGAACTTCTCGGAGACATCCTGGTGACACCAACTACCACTTAGCCGCTAAACGGTTGGCCAAGCACTGAACGGCGGTTAGAGAAGTCTAACTGAGCTGTGAGATGCCTTGTGGTGGTGCAGAAACGAAAGAAACCCAAAAAAAAGAAAAGAAAAAAAAATACGGGATGACTCAGCGGGGGCGCGGTCCAGACCGGATTCAAACCGAACTGTAAGAACGGGCCCGTGGATACGACCGATGTATCCGAGTCCGGAAGGTATTTCTAAATAACCGGTAAGAAGGGAGACACGTGTGTAATGACTCGAGTGTTTGCTAGAGAACGAGGGAAGACTTGAGATTGAAAACCTCCGATTGGGAAGGCCACATAGGGGGGTAGTGAATAGGACCAGGGTGGGGTGTCACAAATAAAGAGGGTGACGACGTTTTGAGGAAGAGGGTGGAAAAAAGTAAACAGGTCCTTTGAGTATAGATAAAATGGAGAGCCGTTTCCTATCCTTCCAACGTGGATGCAGACGCTTAACCATAGTGTACCTTACTCCTAAACTTCTACAGCCTTTTTGGGAAGGAGATTCCCTCGACTGGCGCCATTTGCTAAGAAAAAAGAACTCGAAGAAGTTCTTTGGAGTAAACCACCCTGTGTACTTGTACCATTCCAGAAAAACGCTGAGTAAGCCAAAAGGGAAAGAAAGTACCTATCATTAGTATGGATCAAAAATTGAGGTTTTTAAAATAAAAAATTGACCAAAATCTCAATCAATTTCGCAGAATCAACAAAAATAGGAAGAGGTAGTGATTTTCCTTAATAAAAATTATTTAAATAACAATTTTGGTAAGAAATCAATTAACTGTTAAACTTGTGATGTGTACGGTAAGTAACAGTGGAAAATGTTTGGTGAAATAGTAATTTAAGGGTAAATTCAGTGAGCACGTCACTTCGAAAAGTAGCTCATCATTATTAAAACTGCTGCATGATTAAAACTTCCCTGGACATTTGCACTTGTAGTATCGTTGGAAACGTTAAGCTATTTCTGACAAATTTGAAGATCTCATAAAAACCCCCACGAAAACTCGAACCTGGCCCAGTTTATTCATTCAAGTATTCATTTTTGGAAAAACTTTAGTAATGAAATCGTATTTTTTCTGTCTTGGCAGCCATTTGTGACTCACAAAACTCAGATTTAACCCATTTCAAGTTAAAACTAAAATCGGAGTTATTGAAAGGTCGTCTATTTCCACTAATAGACGAAAAATACAATCGGCGATCAAACCGGTATAACAGTGTATTTTTCGTGTATTAGTAGAAACCGAAAACCCTTCAATAACTCCGTTTTTATTTTGAAATGGTTTTCAACGATTTCATCGCGAGTGACTTAGTTAGTACCACGTCAAGTTATTCAAAACTGCTCATCTTCGAACTCATCCTTCCGTATGCCATTACAAACACTTTGGCGAAACTTGGAATTGTTTTCTCGTAACCAGAGTCAGATATCGTCTGGAGTGACATCGAAGTAGATTTATATACTCGCATTAAATAAAATCGTTAGCTCTATAAACCGTAATAACGGATCTGCGTCATTTAAAAATTTAAAAAATTAAAAACCATAAATTAATTTTGTAAATCCGTACCTAGTCTTTTCTTCAAAAGCAAAAAAAAAAAATTGCTTGATTTCTGTAATAATGCATAAGGCGCCAATCGAAAAAACCACAATACGCAATACAAGACACGAGTACATAATTATGTTCGAGCGTCTGCGTCTAGGTTACAAGGATAGGCCCCTCCATGTTATCGATACTCGTGCGGTAGAATTCTATGTAACGTTGTCATTGAAAAGATCGAATCAGCGAACTCCTCAGGTGTTGACGGAGCACAGCTGAGCATAAAGCGACCAGTATTTCATGTTTCCTTTAGATGTGACTGACGTGAGCAAGGAAATACAAGAGCCAAGGCGATCAGACGAAGACCAGCAGAGAAACACGTGTTCACTTCCACAGAATCGTCGGATAACGAAGCGTGCGTTTGCGGAAAAAATCCTCACAATTTTGTTTTGTCTTGAGGGGGGAAAGTTATATCACAAGATTTCTAGTGAACCAACTGTCGTAACTTGCTGCGACTGTTTCCACAGGAGAATGGAAGGACGGGTGTCGAGTAGGTACGAGTTGTTTGCTGAGAAACATTGATCATTGTTTGCGATGTTCATCTCCATTCCAGTATGTAGCATAATGAGCATGTACTTACTACACTTTGAGGTAAGTAGGTACGGTATGGAAGGCTATGTGTATTCGGGATTCACTCAAATGGTTTCCGAAAAAACCATGAGAATGAAAATCAAAAGACCGTGGGAATGAGAGAACTGCTGTTTCAAAAACGGAATTTAATCAAGTAATATCTGATTTTCAAGAGTCACGGATTGCTTCTTTAACTTTTCATTTCTGGCGAATTTTCGAAGAAGATTGTTTTGAGACGATACAGTTTTGCATCCGCTACATTTCTCATTTGTACTTCTCATTTACAAAAAGTTCTTGTGTACGATTTCCCATTACAGCAATTTTCCGGTTCGCAATATCACGATAAAAGTATCCAGTCATGCAACATGACCATAATAAGAACGAATTTTCGAACAAGTCCAATCAAACTGAAAGTGCCAGGGTTTCATCCATACAACTGAATTATTCAAACGTTCTGGTAGAAAGAATCCATTAACAACTTAGTTACGAAGGGTCAAGGAAATGAGAGAAGTTAGAGAGGATTGCCCAATTGGTCTCCTCGTCCTAGTAAACGTTCTTGTTATTCAAAACTGTTTATTGCGTTAGATTACCATCTTCTTCTATTTTGTAAATTTTACTAAATATATTCCAATTTATGCTAATTATGATCCATTTAAAAAAACGATTTTTGGTCTTCACTCTGGCCGACTTATCAATTCCCAAGTAGGATAGCTAGAACAGATATAATTAACTGCCCCATAACTGGTGAATGCGCCCATTTAACAGGGAGCTGGGTAACTGAAAAACAGTGCATGGATACTGGAATAATTGTAATATTTGACCAACTGCTGAGCAAAATAGTGTGTAACCTAAAAGAACCTTTCAGTTGTTGCTGTTCATGTCGATAGTTGCAAGAAGTTTTTGAAGGATGATGAGAATGACGCGGGAGTACAATAATAAATAGTAGAAATTTATCGATCAAATCGGAAGAAGAATATAATATGATTCAATACCTCTATCTATTCTGGCGGAAAGGAAATCTGAGTAGGTAGGTGCCTACATGTATTGAACGAAACTGGCGAAGTTCTAGGTCTAAGATTCAATTCGGTTTGAGTAGGTATATATCTGATCTTAAATAAGATGAGAGTACATCGAGGACCAACTCATAATAAACGCGTTCTTCAGCATGGAGCTTACCGAATGTTGTCTATTATAACACTCAACACAACTACTCCGTAATCGCGGTTTCCACAGACCAACATTTTGAAGGAAATTGAAAGATCAAAACGGTAACCCTAAAATTCGAGAAATGGGTAACACAAATGTGCTCCCAACATTCCATTAAAGTTAGACAGCATCGTCTAAACTGCTAAAAACCAGTACAAAAACTTATCCGGGCGCCCAACGACCCAATAAATCTATAAGCCAGTTTAGCCATAAACAAGGATTGATAAACGCCCATGTGCACATCAACTTGGATGGGCTAGATAAATCTTCACAAACAGCTGTCCCGGTGACATCAATAAACGACCTTAAGAGAAAAATGAAGCCTGTACACGTGATACGGCGGACGGCGTACGGCGGACGGACATTGCATTTTTGGAATCTATGCACCTTGAAACGTAAAAGAAAAAAGTTTGAGGGGGTGTTATAAAAATTTTTTGCTGAGCGAATACATAGGTGTATTATTCACAGAATAATAAACCAAAATGGTGCAACTTATTACACAACGGTTTACTATTTACCTATATTTCTGCGTAGATCACAGTTTGCCGTGGTCAATACAGGAGGACCTCGTTATACGCGGGGGATATGGACATGAAACATCACGCGTATAACAAAGACCCCAAATTTCATTAATTCTGGTTCATGGCAAACAAGGAAAGTATGATGTACGGCGTACAGCGGACGGACAGACTTTGCTTAAATCAATTTTCGGATTCTACGTACCTTGAAACGGGAACCACCAAATTTTGAGGGGGGTGGGGGGATTTATTTATTTATTTTTCCTCCACGCTCAATTTCAAAGGTTCATTATTGAAAATAATAAACCAAACGTCTTTTTCTTTCTAGATGTAATTATCATTTAAGGTGGACTCGAAATAGTTTTTGGAGATTTTTTAAAGCTATTTTTCACATGTTTGCCTATTTAGGTCAGCTCAAATTCAACTCAATCTATAATATTTATTTTACAGGAAGAAACATCCATGACTTTCGAAATAAACACAAATAATCGGACTTCATCCACTTTTTTCTGAAAAAATATAATTTTGACTACTGAAATACTTTTTTCTGTCTTGAGTAAACTTACATAACTTTTGGTGATGTAATACAGATTTTTAGCAATTTTAACAGAGCTATGACCCGCAAAAACTCAAATTCGACCCACTTTTGGTTGTCGACAATTGCTCATGTTTGAATTCCTCGGTTTGTCTGCCATTGCAAACATTTTTCTGAAATCTGGAATTTATACACTGTAGATATGATCAGTTTTTTACTCCCAGCAATTTGAATCTGAGCAACTTTTTTACGGTCCTTTTTTACTACTGAACTAGTCTCTTTTGTCTTCAGGCACCATTCATTATTGAAATAGGTAGTTTTTTCTTCTATCTCGAGTCTATATCAACTTTTGTGGAAACATATATTTTTGTTGAAACTTCTTTTCCGGATTTTAGCCATTTATTACCCACTTTTTAATTTTGAAAATCGCTCACAGGTATACTGTGGAATCACAAAAGGTTATGCGAACATATAATATATTGGAGCAGTTTTACCAATTATTGATATTCAGAGGATTGGTGTTTATCGAGGTTCAGTTAATGAAATAAGATTTTTATATACCAAAGTTTCGTCATGTGAGCTGGTTGGGTTGATACACTCGTATACGTAACTTATATGCAGAACCAATTCTGTTACTACCGCCACAAGATTATAACGTAGGTACAGGTATGTTCATTTGTGTGTATCTACCGTTGTGCAGTAGATATTTCCTTGTAACAGAATTGGTTCTGCATATAAGTTACCTATATATGTGTATTCAACCAACCAGCTCACATTCCTCGAAAATGACGAAATGGAGCTTTGAAACATTGGAACAAACATCTTATTATTTCACTGACCTCGATAACAATGTATAATGCCACACATCACACCACACCTCACACAAGTTGGGCCCAGTTAGAGGATTAGAGAGCTAACAATAGGCCCCTATTGTTATAGTGATTTTCCCAGATGCCGATCGATCTAATGATCCGATCTTCAATCTGAAAACGGATTTGGATTTTTCGATTTTTTCCCTATAAAAGTACTAGTTGCTTTTTTTCAAAAAGTTGAAATTAAGTAAAATAATGTCGAAAACTCCATGAAAACAACATTTTAAAATTCGAAACTGAATGTCGCCACTTGAGGTTGCTCATAACGATTACAGAACACTTTACAGATTGAAAATCGGTTGACCCATTCAAGAGATAAACCGAACATAGGATTGGCTCATTTTGAAGCACAACGTGGTGGTGGTTCTTGGAACTAAACCTGTGACATTTACCCTTAAACTCGCTCTGCCCGCTTGGGTCAGATCTTGTAGGTACCTTGTCTATTTTTCGCCCACTTCCCGATGCCCAGTTGTGACAGAGTGTAACAGTGGGGGTGGACCCTCGACAGCCCCCCTCCTAGACCAGCGAGATTATCACCGGTTGAGAAGAGATATCGATTAGGCTTCCGCTCACCGATCCCGTCTCCATCGGAAGAAAAAATGTATCGAGAACAGCCACAATGTTACACTCCTCCCCACATGACATACTTCCGGGTAGGAGAAAGAAGTATGAGAGGGAAAAGGGGGAATGAAAAGAAGTATAAAGTTCTGGTTCAGGAAATGACATCTGAACAACTTCAAGGTGACTAACCTCCATCGTAATTGTACTACTTCAATAATATTTACTGGTGGAGAATAAAGCTCCTACATACGAGTATTGGCGGATAATGTTGTCAGAGGCTTTTGCCCAGTGAACTGTGCTCATCTGGGCAACCTCTAGGTGATCAACCTCCATTGTTAGTACGGAACAACTATTGGGACTTGTAAATTGAGAACATGGCATCAATCGCCTTCAAATGAGCTCAGTATATTTTAATTATAATGACACACTAAATGGGGGAAAGGGGGTGGAGAAGCCAATAGACGTATGTATTATCAAAGGGACAGGTTGTTAGTAAAGGAATCCTTCTGGGAAACCTCTGGGCTTATCCTTCTGGAAAGCCCACAAAAAGTGGATGGAGCATGGTGAATTACTCAACGCATACTACCAAACCACGCTCTTCTACCATGTGACAGAGTAAGAGAGAGTGACGGTGGACCCTCGAGAGCCCCCCTCCTAGACCAGCGAGATTATCACCGGTTAAGAAGGGATACCGATTAGGCTTCCGCTCACCGATCCCGCCTCCACCGGAAGAAAAAATGTATCGAGAACAGCCACACTGTTACTCAGTTCAGCTGAAATTCTGCATTGCCATCTACACGAATCAATCATAAAAAACATAATTGATTATTTCAGCAGTTCAGGTACTAAACATTTGACCCAAAAGCGTATTTTGAACAGAAATTCGCTACCGGAAAGTTTTCGAATAAATTATTTCCAACAATAAAAAAAATCAACCAATTTCTTGTAATCGTTGAAAAATGCAGTGAGGCCGACGCCATCTGCTTTGACACCAACCTCACAGCGCGTCGGAGGAACTTCAAATATAATTGACGCGAGAAAACAATGGAAACGGAGCGAGTGAGCTCAGGTCGGCAGTTGACTCACAAAAGTAGTCTTTACAAAAATCAGTGTTGAATAAAACAAGAGTTGTCGGCTCCCAAGGCGAAGCTCGAATGGTCGGGAGGATGTAACGGAGCGGCGATCTGGAAATGCGGGTCGTTCACGTTTCTCAAGCGCGTATGGGCTCTCCCTTTATCACTAGAAGACGTTGGCTGGGGGGGTGTCGAGGAACAGAGAGAGACGGGCAGACTACGAGAAGGACGAGGAGGAGACGGGGATAGAGAAATTCCCGAGATGGTGAGCTCGAGGTAAACACGTGGTGGTGGGGCTCCGTTCTTGTCTGTACAACAACAGCACGCAGGTACCAAGAGTTGCCGATTTCGGGTTTGACTAAAAGATAAGTAGAAAGCTAAAGCAACAAAAACTTGAGAAATGTGGAGAAAGGGTCAGGGAGGTTCAGTCGATAGAGCGGTGTTTGTGCCAAATTTTCGATAATGTCTATTATCATTGTCAAGGCCTATGGAAATCATTTACCATCTATGTATCCTACACTATAATAAATCAACGAAAAAGTGGGTCAAAATTGAGTTAATGAGTCAAAAACGCTGCAAAGCCCTTGTCACATGGGTTTATTATTCTATTGGACAAACCTACAGAAATGTTTGCGGTTCATTTATTGTTTCTTTCATGCGCAGTAACTGAAATAGTTACTTTTGATGGTTTCCACCAACACTGGTCCCCAAAAACTCGAATTAGGCTCCCTTTTTGATAAATTGTCTTTGATCATTGATAGTGCCATTTAACTGTCTTGATTCACCTGTTAACACTACTTCTAGTGTTATTATACAAATTTATGGTGATTTCAGACGATTTCCCAGGTTTTTGACTCATAAAAAATGAATTTTGGGAGCGGAAACTTCGTTACAAGTTCAGTTTTCCGCTCTTTGTGAAAATCAACTTCATACTCGGTCTCCACGCCCTAAAAAATATGGAAAAGGGTACATCACAAGAAGTTACAAAGACTTTAAAAATACCTCACTTTGTACAAGTTTCACCCATAACCTTCCGATCTGGCTGCCAAGCTTTCGAACACAACTAGGGCCCAAATGGAGCCTGTGTGCGGAAGAAGGACGATTTTAGACTAAATTTTAAGGTAAATTTACGGTTGAAACTATGTTAGAACCTCAATTCTTTGTTCATTGGTCAAAACTGACTTCATATTCGGTCTCCTCGCCCTAAAAAAACATGGAAACGCTACCTCACAAGCTCACGTTATTAAAACACTAAAAAAACCTTATTTTTACATCCATTTTTCACCCTTGGGTATAATCCGATCGGGTTGCAAAGTTTCGGGACTCAACTAGGGCCCAAATGGAGCATGTGTGCGAAAGAAAGAATTTTATAGACCGAAAATAAAGTTAGCGGTGGACGGACATGGCATTTTTGGAATCTACGCACCTTGAAACGTAACAGAAAACATTTTAAGGGGGTTGTTAAAAAATAAGAGAATATCGCAAAAAAATTAATTGATTAGAAGTGTTTCGAGTTTCATTTTTTGTGGGTAAAATTTGCTCACATGGTTATGGTGGATGACTGGAACATTTTGAATCACACACAGGCGAGGAGAGGCAAATCGTTTCTTGGATTATTGCTTGGATTTTGTGATTTGTTTTGAGTAGACCCCGTTTTTCAGTAGTTTTTTGTCTTCTTTCTTCGAAGTTGTCCGGAAAAGAGAAATATACTGGGGCAAACCATATGCATAAAACGGAACCAAAACAAAATTCAGCACCTTTTGACCACAGAGTTAGCTCAACTTTGAGTTGTACCTGTCTTCCACGGACGTGACTTGGTGACAAACAACCGCCGGGTTGGGGGAGTCCAGCGGAATCTGAGTGACTCAACTCGCAGGGACAAAACGTACCAATTCCACAATAAGAAAAATAACTAAACAATTGTTCGAAACCAGGGGTGAATTAAGAATGCTCTGAAACGGATTAGTATGGAAAAAAGTTTTAAATTTCATGTACTAAAATTTTTGGACCCATTGCAATACTTAACCGCTTTGAAAATTCGTTGAAACGTTTTGAGGATAATTCTGGTTTTTTTAAAGTTGAAACGGTAGTAAATGTTTGATGCTATGTGAATTCAGTGATTCTCGAGTGACTGAGTTTGTAGATGCAGAAAGTCCAAAACTTCGAAAATTTACTCATATGGTCATGCTGCATAACTGGAACTTTCCGCGTAAGATTGTACAGGTTGAAAAGAAGCCTCGGTGACCTGTCTCAATCCAAAAGCCGTCTTGTTTGTGACACCAGACGACTTGTATTAGGTGCTCTGCTGTCGCAGGTCATCCGCCTGCCCTACCCCAGAATTGCCGTCTTCATGTGATTTACGGTCAAAGGAGTTGTAAACTGTGATACGCCTTCCTAATATATCTGGTCTTCGAATCCGCTAGTCGTAGTTAACTGCAGTTTTACTGCTCTCGGAAACGTCATCGTGTCACCGTCACTTGGTTTCCCTCGCCCATAAAACCAGGAAGGGAGTTCTGTCCTTGTGAGGTAGGTGTTAAAGTGGAATCGGCCTCTTCTACCTCTGTCCGGATGTCCATATGAGAGCGTCAGTTCAAAGATTTGTCTGCTGGACTGGGTAACATTGAGATGGATCGAGCGAATTTCGTGATCAGTCCCAGAGAGCTTCAAGACCACTGGGGTATTCCAGTGAGTCTAAAAATAAGATGATTTTTGGAATATTCTAGTTCAAGTACCTGTGAAAAGGATGTAAGTTGTGAGAAAAGGTGATATGTAATTGTGTAACATAAGGAAGGAAACGCGAAATAAAGATACTGGAGTCCTACGTCACCGTCACGGCCGGTGTGTGTGTGTGTGTGTGTGTGTGTGTGCGCGTGCGTGCGAGTTTGCACGGGTGCACACACAAAACATACATTCCGTGTGTGTGCGCGTCCGTAACAGCGGTAAGGTAACACAGTATCCATAGATCTCGGCGACCAAGGTCTCCGCCAATTCCCAACATTCATTTCGAACTTGTTTATTCCGCTTTAATTTATCCCCGATACTAGGAGGCAGTAAATTATCTGCACGCCATGGCCCGCCTTTTTTTCAAACTCTAAATTTCTATTTGTTTCTCTAATTTTATGCTACAATTTTCTCAACGAATAGACCGCTTTTCGTAACCCCGAGCCATAAACTTTGAGGAGGAGGGGGGAGGGGGGTGAGAGAACTGGAATAACCTCATTGGAAAACCAATGCCAAGATGGTACAGGCAGTAGGTATAGATTCCCCTCACCATTACCTTTTCATAATTTGATTAATATTATTCGGTGATGTGTCCTCAATACATCGTACTTATCGTACCTACCGTGCTGCCAATGAAGAAATACGCCCAATCAAATTTGGGCGAAGATGGGCGAGGTATCCACGAGTTAAATATTTAAAAATAAAATATCAAGTCTGTGTGCGTGCGATTGTGCACGGAACACACAAAACACAAATTCCGTGTGTGCGCGTCCGTAACAGTGGTAAGGTAATAGTATCCATAGGGATCTCGGCGACCAAGGTCTCCGCCAATTCCCAACATTAATCTCGACCTTGCTTATTCCGTTTTAATCTATCCCCGATACTAGGAGGCAATAAATTATCTCTACGTCATGGCCCGTCTTTTTTTCAAACTCTAAATTTCTAGCTTCTCTAATTTTTTGTTAGCATTTTCTCAACGAACAGACCCAATTTTCGCACTGCCCATAAAATGATGATTATTCTTCGGCTACGATATAGTGTTTACAATGAATGCGGTACAGCCAGAAACAGATTTTTTTTTTAAATTATGTCTGAAACGCAAAATGAGTGGACATTTTGAGTTTGGAGGACATAAGGTTTTGGTATCTGCGGTAGTAAGAGAGAGCTAAAACGTCTGCCACACAGTGACACACAGCTCCCTTGTAACCGTAACTATCGTATCCATCGTAATTATATCGTATCCATTTCATTGACATGCCTCTGATATTAGGAAAAACTGGAATTTTACTGAAACTTCCTTCCGCCTCGATTATATTAATCGGATCATTATTTACGAGCGATAAAAAGTTTCCAAGACGGAGCAAGCGCAGACGAGAAGTCCCGTTCGGATTAAATTCGTATGACTTAACCGCAGCTTCTCTCCTAATTTCATCTCATTACGGTCATTCTTTCGTCATATAACGAATTCACGTCAGCGCATGAGAGGCTACAACCCTCCGCGGTTGACCAAAATCGTAGGGTTATCTAGGGTCAACCCTAAAAAAATTCAGCATATCACAAACGAACGAATAAAAACCATATATATTTTATCAACAAAATAATATAAGAGTATGATTATTTACATGTTATAACACCGTTAAGGCAGTTATGAGCAGGGCAAGGACACAAAGGAGGAACAAAAACGATAGACAGACAGAAATAAGTAAAATTATAATGGATATTTACAAATGAAAAATTGATAAAATTCCGGGATAGATTCAGAATGTTCTGAAACATATTACCTACTGTTGAATTATTAATATTATTTTTTTTAAAACCTAATTCAGGTACCCACCTACCAAAAATGTTGGACTAATTGCAATGAATCATTTTCTTCGAAAATTCGCTTACACTGAATTTTGGCTGAATATTATTACAGAGAGAAACGAGATTTTTGAGCAATCGCATGGGCGGATCTCCTACTTTACTAACCATCAAGCGTCTCAATTCCTTTCAATAAGCGTGGCTTAATATTAAATAATGAATTGAGATACCCTTGAGAAATTCTTTCATTCACCCCTTGGGAACGCTTTTTCACAGTTTGCGATAGTTGACAATGGGGAGCGGTTTGGCAACGCCGCCGGTACCTTCTTCTAAGGATTAGGGAAGCTCAGCTATTGTTATTTCCATTCCCAATCGCCCGTTCGATCTATTGATCCGATTTGGAGTCTTGAAAATTGACTCGGATTGATCCCTTTGTCGAGTTTGGGGAAGTTGAAAACAGAGAAGATCCGGCGAGAGCTTTTGGGTGAGTTATCTTAAAAGTCACTCAACAAAATTCCGCCCCCACCCATTATATTTCCATAAAGTTCCAGTTATTAAGTGAAATTTCAAACTAACGTTCCTACTCCAATTTTCCTTCAATTTAGTAAGGTATAAAATATTTTTCGCCGGTTTTAGGGATGCCCCTTAGAACCTGGCTTCTAGATGAGCTTCAAAGTTTACGGAGATGGAGGACAGATAACCTAAAGCCTACATGAATTACATTAAAATGATAGGTAAAATTAGAAGAGAAAAAATCCTATTATCAAAATGTTAATAAAAAACTCCTTATTGATTTCCGCTGTAAGCGTAGACGTCAAAACTTTTTTAAATTCTTTTCTCATAGGTAATGACTTTTTAGGGCGAGAGAAAGGTGTGGGGTTACGACAGTTCGTGCGCGATGCTCAGGCCACAGTTTTCGTCTGATTTTCATGGTTCTCTTTTTGTAGATGCAAATCATCACAACGGCACAAACGGCCGAGGTTTTATTTTTTTTTGTAATAGAATTGATGTAACATCCAGCTTCAAGCAGCTACTACAAGAACTACAAAACCAACAAGTGCCACGAAAGGATCTGATATATGCTAAGTACGTTTTTCCAAGGTGAAAAGTGATCTACGCACTACGCTCCACATTATTGGAAAATCGGCCGAAGGGAAGGAAGGCACGAGATCACAGAGTATCCCACATACCTTCCTACTCGTACATATACGACCAAGGGAAACGAACTGCAGCTTTTGGTTTTCGCCAACTTGATTTACTGCGTTTACTTTCGCAGCGCGAGAACACAGCCCAAGATATTTCCCCCGTTCAGCAACAGTTGCGGAACCTGGGATTCCTGGGGAACACGCTGGTCAGCAACCACTTGATAGAAATAGGGATTTTCACATCGCACAACCCTATATCTAATCCTTAAAATAATCCTTACCGCATCATTGTGTCAAAACGCTGAAAATTATTACACAACAGATTATCACTTACCTGTATAGATGCCTCTTCTGCGTAGATCACTGTTATCTGTGGTGAATACGTATCCTCGTGCTACCCACAAGAGAGCCCTAAATCGGGTACTGGAGCCAGCCAGGCAATCACATTTCACAACTATGCGGTGGAATCAAGAATTATATCATTAGTTGTTGTTATTCATGAAGCATAACATTTGATCAAATTAAAAGAATAGCTATCAACAGAATCCAAAAAAACTATCATTCTTAAATGAAACAATATCTCTCAACAACACATGGCTGTATGAAATCGAGTTGGTTGTTCAGAGCTTCGTCAACATGATCGTAAATGAAGCGGTATAAATACGGCCCAGATATCAGTGCTAGAGAACACCTGATTATAATCACGGATTGATGTAGGTATGAAATCGAGTTGGGTGTTCTGTGATATTATTTCATTTGAAAAATGATTGCTCTTTTGGATTTTGTTGATAGGTAATTTTGTAACTTGAAAAAACGTTATGATTCATGAATAACAAAAAATAATTATTAATGACTGAATTACTGAATCCCGCGCACTGTAATGAAACTGTAATTCCCGGGCCGGCTCCAGTACTCGATTTAGGGCTTTCCTGGGGGGAGCACGGGGGAAGGTATTGACCACAGGTTTCAACCTGATCTAACGTTATGCTTCATGAATAACAACAAGTAATTAATGATAGAATTCTTGAATCCACCGCATACTAATGAAACTGTAATTGCCTGGAAGGCTCGGACGTCGGAAAATGGATAGAGCCTTTGCTTTTTCACAATCAAGGGACTTTACAAAAATTACCAATAATCTGAACAATTAACCAGAAAAGGATTCTCCAAGAACTGGGTACTTATTCATCCGGACTCCTGCCATGAAGAACTCGCACCGTAAGAATAATAATGATTATCGGACGTTTCTCGATTTGGTGACCCCTACTATCAAAATCTATAGTAATTTGCGAATCAACCACTTGGGGGATAGGAAAGAGCGGGCTAAGATGAAACAATGGTAAGCGGATGATATAATGCTCCGTTGTTATTCCTAGTTTCCTCGCCACCTGACATCCATGAAGCCCCTTAGTGGTAGACCCATCAGTTCTAAAGGCAGGTAACTACATCATTTCCTCAAATGGAGCCACCAGTCGGAAAATCAACAGTAATGTGCATAGGTACCTACCTACTTATACTTTCCGAAAGATACAGAGGCATATACTTGGAGCCAGAAGGCGTCTGTCGCACTGTCTGTCAGTTTGTTCCGGGAGAAAGACCTTTCGAATAGGTATTGTGACTTCTAGAAATTACGAGGGTATACTAGTCAAGCCATTGGAATTCGTTGCAAAGTTTTCGGTGTCACGATGGCTCCACATAACTTCGAGTCTCACGATTCGCAATTCCAAGAGAAGATTTGTTTAAAGTATTTTAAACGTTTAGCTATTACTACATAGGATTTAGAGCCACACTGTCGCCAAGGACAGCACAAATCTACTTATTCTGAGTCTTATGACTTGAAAATGGAGGACGTACCTCCCTTTACACCTACTTGAAGAATAAATATTGTTCGACTAGACCACTAGTCTGTTTTTGTCTGTACCAATTAATGGTTTAGTAGGCGGGACAGTCGGACGAAAAGCCACAGCCTGAAATGGCCGTTACTCTATTTTTTCTTTTGGTCTATTATTCTCTGAACGATATACACCTATGTATTCGGTTCGTAAATTTTTTTTTGAACACCCCTCGGAATTTATTTTTTTACGTTTCAAGGTGTACATTCCAAAAATGCAATGTCCGTCCGCCGTTTCATCGATATCTACCTTAATTATCGGCCACAGGCTCCATTTGGGCCCCAGTTATGTCGTTTCTCGACAGACCGATCGGAAGACACCCAGGAGTGTTATGGGTGGAAAATGGGTGCAAAATTGGATATTTTTGATGTTTTAGTGACTTTAGGCTTGTGAGGTATCGTTTTCCATGTTTTTAATTTGACAAATGTTATGCTTCATGAATAACAACAAATAATGAGAGAATTCTTGAATCCACCGCATTTTCATGAAATGTGATTGCCCGGCTAGCTCCACTAATCGATTTAGAGCTCTCTTGGGGGGAGCACGAGGGCAGGTATTGACCACAGAAAACAGTAGTGATCTACGGAGAAGGGCATCTATACAGGTAAATAATAAACCGCTGTGTAATAATTTGCAGCGTTTTTGGTTTAGTAGTTTCATAACATAGATAATATAAGTCTAGAAAAAACTTGGCATGGTTTTTTCTGGGTCCCTCTGGTCAGCACATCCACTACCTTTATTAGTATTAGTATTGCATAGAAAACTACTCTGGACCAGCGATGCCGTTCTGGCTTTGACCCGAGAATAGGCAATTATCATGAATTCTGTCTGCATTTTTGGTTTATTATTATGTGACTAATAAACCTATGTATTCGCTCAGCAAAACATTTTTATAACACCCCCACAAAATTTTTTCTTTTACGTTCCAAGGTGCGTATAGATCCGTAAAACGCAATGTCCGTCCGCCGTATCAAGCATCTCTGCTTTATTTTCGGTATAAAAAAATTCGCTGTTTCGCGAACAGGCTCCATTTGGGCCCTAGTTGTGTCCCGACACTTTGCAGCCCGATCGGAATATACCCAGGGGTGGTATGGGTGTAAAATAGAGTTTTTTGGTGTTTTAGTAACATGAGCTTGTGATGTATCGTTTTCCATATTTTTTAGGATGAGGAGACCTACTATGAAGTCGACTTTGACCAAAGAGTGAAGACTGAAATATTAAACTTAAACTTTAAAGTTTAAATTAAAGTTAAATTGGTCTAGAATCATCGACTTCCGCACACAGTTCGGGTCCCCATTTGGGAATACATTTGGGTCCTAGTTATGCATCGAAGCTCGGCAGATCGGAATACACCCAGGGGTGTTATGGGGGAAAAATGGGTGTACAAATAGGGTTTTTCGAGGTTTAGTGAGGTTTTTGTGAACAGAGCTTGTGAGGTATCGTGTTCCATGTTTTTTAGGGTGAGAAGACCGAATGTGAAGACCAAAGGGTGAAGAACTGAGGTTGTAACGAAGGTTCAGCTCCCAAAATTCATATTTTATGCGACAAAAACCTGGGAAATTGTCTGAAATCATCCTATATTTGTATAATAACAATAAAAGTAGTATCAACAGGTGAATCAAGACAATTAAATGGCACTATCAATGATCATAGATAATGTGTAACAAAAAATAGGAGCCTAATTCGTGTTTTGGGGGCCAGAATTGGTTGAAACCATCAGAAATAGCTATTTAAATTATTTCACATGAAAGAAACAATAAATTAACAGCCAGCATTTCTGTAGGTACGTCCAATAGAATAATAAACCCATGTGACAAGGAATTTGCAGAGTTTTAGCGAATTTTCGAAGAAAAGGAAGCTATTGTTCTCGGTCCAAAATTTTTAAAACTCGAATTTCCGAAAGATTTTTATACCAAAATCCGTTTCAGACCATCCTGAATTCACTGCCGAAAGACACCAAAAATTATATGTATATATATATATATTTATATATTTATATATATATTTATATATATATTTATATATGTATGTGTCATTCCAGACGATAACTCTCGAAAGAATTGAGATAAAAAGTTCAAATTTGCACGAAAAATCTGTCCTGGCAATCGACAGGCTAAGTTCGTAGATGGGCAGAATCGGGTCACTCTAAGGGGGAGTTTTGGGGAGTTTTAGGGGGGGAAAATTACCCATAAATTCCCAAAATGAAACAGTCTGACAAGTGACACCTCATTTTGAAGGTTTTTGTACGCTGAACACGATGGTGAAATCAGAATTGCGATATCTCATTCCGTTCTCAAACTGGAGCACTTTGAAGATTAAGGAACTTGGTTATTTCTTCGAAAATTCGCTCTTATAGCCATGCTGCATGACTGTGGTTTTTCTTAATATGATGTGAGACAGACGATTATTGGGCTGAAATAGGAAAATATGCCTCCTTCATATTTTGCGAGATTTTCAAACATTGAGATTTTCAAAAGAGCCGTGGCACGGGGACCTGCTGGTGCCTGTGACGGTGTACGGACACGGGTTCTGACTGGCTGGTCCGTGGCAGCAGACATGAGATGAGATGAGAAATGGTTTTCTCGCCACCACCACCAACATATTCACCAGAATCAGGTTTTGTTGAGGTTTTTGCAGGTTTTCTTTTCTTCTATTCATTTTGGTTTATTATTCTGTGAATAATACACCTATATATTCGCTCAGCAAAAATTTTTTATAACAGCCCCTCAAAATTTTTTCTTTTCCGTTTCAAGGTGCGTAGATTCCAAAAATGCAATGTCCGTCCGCCGTACGCCGTATCACGGCTTCATTTTCGGTATAAAAAAGTCGTTCTTTCGCACACATGCTCCATTTGGGCGCTAATTGTGTCCCGAAACTTTTCAGCCCGATCGGAATATACCCAGGGGTGTTATGAGTGAAAATGTGTGTAAAAATAGGTACTTTTTGCGTTTTAGCAACATGTTGGTAACATGAGTTTCTGAGATATCGTTTTCCATGTTTTTGGGGACGAGAAGACCGAATATGGAGTGGATTTTGACCAAAGTGTGGAAAATTGAGTTCTACCAAATGTTCAGCTCCCAAAATTGATTTTTTATGAGTGAAAAACCTGAGAAATCGTCTGAAATCACCATCAATTTGTAGAATAACACTAGGAAAAGTGTCAACACGTGGATCAAGACGATTAAATGGCACTACCAGTGATCAAAGATAGTTTAAAAAAAAAGTACTTAATTTGTTCTATAGGGTCCAAAATTAATGAAATTAATGGAAACCATCAGAAATAGCTATTTCAATTATTTCACATGAAAGAAACAATAAATGAACAGCCAAAATTTCTGTAGGTTTGTCCAATAGAATAATAAACCCATGTGACAAGGACTTTGCAGCGTTTTTGTTTCTTCATCATTCATTCTCTGAATATGTTAGCGTCACCCATCAGTGTTAAACACGTGAACGTATCCTAACCGAAATTTCACGATATCACCGCTTCAAACGGCCTGTCGACGCGTTATATCTGTGTCACGTAGGTAAGGTGCCTCATCAAATCGCCCTTTTCTTTATCGTGTTTTTCGTCATCCATAAAGCAACTTTTCCATCAACTTTTCTAATGCGTAGGGACAGATGATTATAAAATCAGTACCAAAAATGTTCTGTGTGGATACATGATGATTACTCATTCACCGAGAAGAGCGGATTCCGAATGCTGACTCCGAAATCGTAATCAAACGTGGGAGGGGGCATCGTAATTAGCCGACGCAAGGCCTGACGGCTGTGGCGAGGGGTCAGGAAAGCGCCACAACGAGGGGGCAGGTGACAGTGAGAGTGACGTCCATCTCATTTTACACACCGTTCACAGCTCTGCTCTGGTCATTAGGTAGGTACAACTCCGTGCGTGCCATCGATTAGACGCCTCTTGAATGTTAATCATCCAACCCATCGCCCATCACCGACTGGGCTCATCTCGGAACAGCCCGGGCTCGTTCTACTCGTCTCATCGTGTTTCGTCCACCCCGCTGCAATGATTTTGTACAACGGCCAGTAACAATGGAATGGCACCTTCAGCGTTTCGGAAAATAGAAGAATCCTTGCGATCTCAAGGTTTTACAAACTATAACCAAGATTCGAACCATTGATCCCTGTGGGATAGGATAATTTTACTTCGGTAACCGCCGACAACTGGCCAGATGAATGTGAACCGGGTCAACATTGCAAGATAACGAATTATTTCAAATTTGAAATTTTATATCGCAACAGGTGTTCAACGGTTGTAAAGTTCCTTGGTTTTCACCCATCAGTCCTAATGGTACCTGCATGTTGCCTTAACATCTATTTTGTTGATGAAAATTAAAACAATTCAGTAAATCCTCGCTATCCGCAGGTTTTGCATACCCGCGGTCGAGAAGGTAAAAAACCGGTAAAACCTGCAAAAATTGCGAATAATTTATATAAAATCGCTGGAAGTGGTGTGGAAGTGTAAGTAAAGATAGAAAAATACCACTTCAGTTGTTTTTCATACAGAGAGGGGTCCAACTTGGATTTTTGGGATCAAAAATTGGTATTAAGGGCTAAAATCTCTATTAATTCACAAGACGCTGTGTGGGATGGTGATTCACGACAGAGGGACTATTTGGATGATGAAACAATTTTTGTCATCAAGGAGTGATAAAAATTGACTTTATAAGGGTCAAAAATCACGGAAAAGTGATATAATTTTACGAAAAGTGGCATGGTTTCATGGTTTCTCGCTATATCATATTTACACAACAGCAAGAATATTTCTTCGAAAATCCGTTCTTATAGACATGTTTTTTTTTTTTTTTTTTTTTTTTAGGTGCAACTTCTGCGTAAGACGTTATTTTGTTCATTTGTGGGATTCAATACAAAAGCTATATAGGTACACGGAATGAGAACTTAGGTAACATCCGACGTTTCCAGGTAAACGTTGTTTCCACATCACCAACATCCTCGAATGGGCAATCGAATGTAGCAGCTGTGGAGCGTGATAGCTCCCGAATTCATCAGGAATCATGCCCAATGGCTTTATCAGGTGGAATAAACCGGTTCCCCTGAGATCATCGAAGTCAAGACACCTCGAGGTGGGTTAGTACTTGGATGGATGATCACCGTGACACGTGGTTACAAGTCCAAGTATGACCCATGCAGCTGTTGGGCGAACCCCTGTCCCCTGAAGGAGGCGAGGCAATACCGAAGTAATGAGCGGCAATACCGAGTACCGAAGTAATGAGCGAAATGATCAGATCGAACTCTGATCCTCTCATTGGAGGACAGCTGACCACATCCGCTCGCTGGTCAGACGCCCCAGCCTGGAATGGCTTGTTTACTTTATTACTTTAGTCATCAGAAATCATCAACAAGATTTTATTCAGATTTTTGGGAAAGTTCAAGGTTGGGTCTCCTACGTTTCGGCTTTTTCATAAAAATTATTATAAGTAAACCATCCTAAAAACATTTCTCAGCACCTATTCACCTAAAATATTTCAAAATTGGAGAGGGGGGGGGAGGGAACAAAATCCACAAAAGCATAACGAATGTGTGCAAAATTTCAGGTCGATCCGCTGCATGTGAGGCTACAGCCCTGTCAAAGAACAAAGACAATGACAATAAGAAGTAGAAAAACGTGAACAACAGCTATTTTCGAACTTCCATAGCCCCTTCACCTGATGGTCCCGAGGGTTGAAAAATGGCACACGTCCTCAGCGGCTCCTTGAGAAAGGGTGTACGGAAAACCAACACCGGTAAAAACTCCTGCGTGTGGTGCAATCAGTGTCTTAGTCGCTGAAGGTAGGCATGGAGGGTTTTGGTTTTCTTGGCGGGGGGTGCTCCCGCGTCCTTAGATATGATGGAGTTTCGTCTCACGCTCAGGCAATCGTTGTACAACAGTGTCCACTTCATGAGATACGGTCACTCCCTCGGGTCAGTCCTTCGAAATCCCCTTGAATGTTAGGATACATACATATATTTCTCGCGACATCTACCTCAGGGAGAGGGACCCACCCTGAAAATTGATTCATAACACTAATTAGTGAGCCTTGTTTATCACTATTCCTCCGTCGCGTAGGGTGTTATTCATTACCTCAATTCCCGGGCCTACTCGTAAAGAACATCGAAATGCCCCTCTCGTATACGTAGGTATATGGAATGATAAGGAGAAAAGCAGCAAATTCTCCCACAGTGGTTTGTTATTTCATGTCCAGATACAACTTCAATCTAGATCCATACTGTTCTGAACGCAACACACCATAAATTATTGTACAGTTCTGATCGGCATGATCAAATTGAGGGTAGTTCTATTGTGTACTGTTGATGGTTTAACAACCGAAACCGGTCTACAGTTTTGTTAGTTTCTTACGTAGAAATATACTATTCTATTTTTTTATCTTGTAGTTTTTTTAGGGTAGTTGTTCAGTCACCTGTTAATCACACATTAAATTCATGAAAACCCGGATGTGAGTTCCGTCTGCGCATGAATTTTTTTGGGGGTTGGTGAACGGGAACATCCCAAATACATTCCGGGACTGACTAGGACATGATACAGTAGACTAAAAGCTCTTCATGGTGATGCACACTTAATGCCCACACTCCCTATCACCCACATTACCCCACACTACCGATCGAGACACAGATCCAAATTTGTTCCCGGTTATCTGAATTATGCAACATATATCTACAAGTTACACAAATTTGAATATGCACACCATCCTTCCTACATGACTATAGTCAGAAAAATCAACGGGTCACTCTCCAGCAGACGAGCTGAGGGCGTTCCCGTAATTTGAAATCATCAAATTCTTTATTAGTAATATAAGTGAAGAACAGTTTTCCAATCGCACGAAAAAAAATTTCCACTGGAAAATATCGTCGTGAAACGTAGTTTTCAATCACTCGCAGTTGTTCAGTTCAGTGGGATTTAGAATAATTTAAAACAAAAGTTGGATACAGAAGTTGGACAGAAGTTGGATCGTTAAATTCAGCGGTGTGGAGAAGAACTTCACAGTGTGACGTCACTGGATACCAGTTGATAATCTTGGAAACTTAATAAATATTTATAGCGCAACTAAAAAATGAATTATAAGGAGTAAGAACGAACTTTAAGAGAATTCTGCTAAAATATTTATTCGGAACTAACGCTTGGTAATTATAGAAAAAATAAATACAGTGGTATTCCTATACATATATTCACTATTTTTTTCTCCCGACTAACTGGATTTTCCAAATAAATTCAAACTGCCAAAAACGATTCGAGGAATAAACTGACCAATTTCAGATCCACGCGTACCCTTCTTTCCTCTCACTTTGCCGAACTCCTAATGCAGTTTCGTTCATTATTGTGCCACATGATTTGAGTATCAACATTTCTGATGAGCTACATTAGCGTAAGCGAAATTCTCGGTAATCCGTCAAATGCGAGGATTCAGGTGGGGACATGACCTGTCTTCCTCGCGCCGTAATTGCACTGGTAGATTTTGAATAACATTACACGGTCTCATAACCGCCATCCACTGGAAAATGCGCCAGGCAACCGGAGAATGCTGCTGATAAGGGCTTGATATCCACATTACAGGCATTACTATGGTAATTCCGCGATTACAAGGTGAGATCCGACAGGAAAACAAAAGGAACAACAAAACCAAGAAACTACCACCTGTATGGGAGAATGTTCGCACGCTTGAGGAATGCATAGCGAATTCAGATATGCGATACTCAGAGATACGAACATCGGCTACAAACTGCGGCAATATCATCTCCAATTTCAGTCTACTTACAATTCATTTTGACGTGATGAAACAAAACCGAGTACAATAAGTGAACTTTTTGTACTCGGCTATATGAGAGAATTTCGGAAGTAAATAATGCACCGATACAACAAGCCGTTGTCACGAGTATTGGTATAAATTTACAGTAATCAATAATGATGATTAGGTTAGAATCAGGACTAGTGAAATCAACTCTTTCCGTAGAGTATCACTGACGAATTGGTAACAAGAACACGGAAATATGGGAAACAGAGATATTTGAACGGAATAAGAATTCGATGCACGCAAGCGAGTCGCGAGAGATGCTGTGTAACGCACACTGATTAATCCAAGAGCCTGTGAAGAAAGCGATGATTAGTTATTTGACCCCCAAATTTCAAGGAACTTTATGAATCCTACACAAACTCAAACTTTCCATTCAGTAACCTGGACCTCCTCAATATAATTTTCCATTCACCGTTTATAACAATTAACAATCTTGTTTTTGTTATTCAAATAAATTTTTATTGGACAAATTTATCAACTTACCATATTCCTGTTCATTTTACAGAACTTGACCACTTTCTGTGTTAGAAAAGAACTCAATTTTGTTGTTGACCTTTTTTTCTGTTCAAAACCATATTTGGATATTAACTATGTCTTGCCACACTATTCTATACCTTTTTCACGATTTCATAACAATTTTCGGTGGATTGCCACGATTTCTGACCCACAAAAACTCAAATTTGACCCACATTTTGTAATCTAAGAACTGATACCACTGACCTTTGAACAGTTTGAAGAAATTTTAAATATCAAAATATTATCAAACTTTTCACCGTTTATAACCACTAACAATCCAAATTTAAAAATTAATTGCTCTGCAATTGTTTTTTATTCAAATAAATGCTTACTGGACAAATTCATCACCTTACCTTACCTTCTTCCTGTTTATTTTACAGAATTTCATCATTTTTTGTTTGTTCAAACCCATTTTTGGATAATATGTCTTGCCACACTATTCTATACCTATTCGACGATTTCATAACAACTTTTGGCGAACTGTAGACATTTCTGACCCCCCAAAAACTCAAATCTGACCCACATTTTGCCATCTAGAAACTAATACTACCGATCTTTGAACAGTGTGACTAAATTTTAAATATTCCATCATGAAGCCCAGAACTGATAGATACCGTCCGGATAGATTGGAAACTATGACACTACTGGAACTAATAAAACTGTTAAAACTACTAAAATATATATAAATAT
This sequence comes from Leptopterna dolabrata, assembly GCA_954871275.1. Taxonomy (NCBI): domain Eukaryota; kingdom Metazoa; phylum Arthropoda; class Insecta; order Hemiptera; family Miridae; genus Leptopterna; species Leptopterna dolabrata. Next base: position 89,595,961 of record OX940974.1, on the reverse strand, counting down.
GAAAAATGTAAAAATCCTGTGATGCATTCAGATCCTCGGAAAAGATTTTATATGGTAGGTATATAACCCAGGTTTTACGATGAACAGCAGAACTTGAGTTTTATAGATTGGGGCATCTGGAGAATATATTAATTATGCTTTACGGCAAATTCAGTTAATTTATCTTTGTGGACCACTGAGGTAGGTATTACAAAGGGTACCTGACTGCGATTAAGTTGTAAGTAACTACCTGCCTACCTAGCAACAAACTAAATCCTGGCAGCGCAAAATTACCTTCAGCGATAGTAATTGCGAAATAGTCAAGTTCTTAGTCTCCTCCTGCTCCTCTTGAACATAATTTGCAGGATATTTCGATTCTCAATGATCCGAATGTGTTGATAATTCGAACCAACCGCCAAGTCCCTTGGAAAATTCCTGTTGAATAGAATACACCCAACGTAAATCTACGTAAAAATTCATCTCGCTTGTTATTTCTATTTGTTTACTACCTATACTTAGTGTATTTTAAAATATTCACTCACTCAATTTCGTTAGAATGTTTACAATTGATGAAATAAATTTCTGTTGAAATCTATGAACCTTTGAAACTTAGTCATTCGAATTTTATAACCATCCCACTCGCTAATTTAAAAAACTCTTAAAGGTTCCTTGAGATTCAAATTATATAGAGTCGACTGTACATTCATATTAGTAACCGATGATCCAAATAATATGTATAGTTATGAAGGGTAGCGCGTAAGGACGATCAACTAACGATAAGCAGCGGGGTGGATCCACGCCTCATGGATCTTACACTCTGAATAATTTTACATCATCACGGGAAGATCTAACAATTCGTGTATCCGACAACGAAGAAGTAGAAGAGATAGAACAAGCCACCGGGGTCAGAGAACGGAGAAGAGCGTAAAAAACTGGGATGGGACACTAGCAGTTATCAACGTCAAGTGATATTTTCACAGGGAAGATAGGGAAACAGTGATGAGGTCCATGAGAAGAGGCGTCTGAAGACTGATGGGGCTACACGTTGAGGCCATTAGGAAGCCCTGCTGTCGGAGTCCAGACCACCTGGGACGCACCATCACAACAACCATTCACGACTGACGGAGAGAGTACATAAATACCAATAAAGCTATACTTGAGGAATCCACAGGTAACATCCCCAACACATAAAGGCACATTCTCATCTACGGATATTGGGTGTACCAAGCTATACCCTCAATTTAGAAAGTCATAACTATAAGAGAATTCAAAGAACATAGAAACTTGCTCCCTAATCACCAATTAAGCTAATGAATTTCGACAGTTACAAAGTTTGAAGAAGACCTAAAACTGAAGCGATAACAACAAGAACCATGAAGAAAATCGCACGCCTATTGCGGCCTGAGCAACGTCAACTTATTTTTCCACGCGCAGACACCCAAACATAACGATTCTTGACAGATTTGTTTATTAGCATGGTCTCCAACGGAATTCTATGAGGTTCATTTTCTCAGCTTTAGGTTGTCTCTCTCCTACAGTTGAAAACAATGGAGCCCCTCTCATAAAGAAGCACCCTAGCCTCCAAATCGTGTCCCTAAAAATGGCCAAATGAACAATGAACTTGAACAGAATACTGCAAGTAGAAAACTGCTCGTAGGAACAAAACTCTTCAGCGCAATAACAAAATTCATTGAATATTGCATGAGAAAAAAGTGAGTTTCATTCACCAGGTTAAAATGCAATCAGGCGGCAACGATATAACGTTAACCGCTCCACGCAAACGAAGTCCCGATATGAATGAACTCGCGTTCGGGATACAGTAGCCATACTGGATTCAGTTATCACAAACTTACCTAGATCAATAAAGAGCATTCAATAGCACCCAAACTGGTTACAGGAAAATGTCAGAAATGTGGAAACTACCTCGATAATGACGTTAGTACTCTTAATTATCACCTCGATACGGCAGTTAGTCTCAGAATGATTTGACAATGAAATTCGACAGCACTGTTCGGTTGTTGTACTTCCAGAGTAGATACAATGGTAGTAAAACACAAATATCGAACTTTTGAGAGCATTTTTCGTAGGAACGAAGGTACCATATGAGAGGTGGGCCTATATTTAACAACGGTACGGTGGTTAAGTAAGCTATGTATAACAGGTATTAAAACTAGAAATTAAATTCAAGTACCTATTTGTCTTTCAAGTATGACTAATAATACCTACGTAAAAATTGTAGGAAGTTGGCAATATTAGTGATTTCATTTGAAAATTCCCCCATATTTACGATCATGCTTGCATGACTAGCAACTTATCAACGTCTATCAATTTATTAATTAAAATTTTAACCGGCTGAGCCAATTATAGACTAGGTGGTAAGTTCCTATAGAACGAAAACACCAAAAAAAAAGAAAAGGCGGTAACGCACAGCACAGACGGTTGATATGGTTGATGAGGCTTAAAAGTTGGTAAGGGATGAAACGTGTGGTAAGGATTTGCGGATATACAGACGGACAGCCGGATAGACACCAAACCGAATTTGTTCAGAAAGCTCGAAAAACGTATAATGCGAGTGGAAATTTTGATTTTGGAGAAAAACAAATTTTTCCTCTAAAAAGTGAAAAAAAAGCTACCTTGGCAAACTCACATGGGACTTCACGAAAATACCACGAGGGGTTGCTAAAAAGACCAGAACCATTTTCATACAGAAGAAAAGTTGATGGAAATAAATATCTCTACTCTAGCTCAAGACATTACGTTGAGAATTTTAAAATATTTTAACCTAAGTAGGTCGGTTCTAATCCTTGAAAAAACCACCCGGGATAGTCACGAAAATATGATTTTCATAAATAAAAACGAATAATGGGAAATGATTTGACTTGGGAAATTGAATGGTCGCTTCTACTAGAATACAGTCCGCAAAATCTGGATTGATTAGGGGTATACCTACACCAGAAAGCTGTAAAATAAATCGTGACAACATATCCCTACAGCTGGAGCTAGTTTTATTCGATGCAAAATTTGATTTTCTATAACTGCTGAATCGAAGTGACGCCCAAAAAGCCCCATGTCCCATGGTTTTGGTGAAACCCCGTCTTAAATCGTAGGAATATATTGGTTTTTTTATTGTTGAGGAAAAGAGCCATTCAGGAACCCCTCATACGTGGTATGTTCGTGATCAGCATGACATTTATAATAGAACAGAATCAATCTAGAATACAATTTCGCCCATTTCTACAATCCTCCTGGTGCACTGTACGGCGGCTCGGAGCAGCGCCAAAACGTAGGTAATGGCGAGATAAATTGGGATAACATCTTATTTTGCTACCTACGGCGAGACATTTCATCGGACAGATACCAAGTCTCTCGAGAAAATTTGTTCGTTTCGAATAATCCCTCAGTAGAGACATGACGACATCGTGAAAATCATTTTATTGTCATTCCATGTCATGAGCACTAATGTAGATATACATATAATTCGGTTCGGTGACTTTTCATCGTTTGTTTCACCTTGTTCCTTCCCAATGATGACACGAGCCAACAGTTTATTCCAGATCACAAGTAATGTGAACAAGCACGATACGTGTCAGGAGCGGATTAGCATTATATTCGACCGTGTAAGCCACGTCGATGCCGAACAGAGCAGAAGAAATATGAGAAGCTCTGCTTTTGACGGTGAGTTATACGATAATGCTAATACGGCGAGAAATGCTTGGAATCGATCGAGAATAAGTCACTAACAACCTGACGACCAGAAACCACTTTTCCACATCCAGTCAAATTGATTTCCTGCGTGTCAGCAGCACGGCACAGCTTGCTGATTTGTTATCAAGTGCATTACCACGTTCGCTAAACATCGGACTAGCCAAAGTGACGGACTCGATGACGACAGCAGAGAAGTCGCAGTTAAGAAAAACGTCAACTTGGAAACAGGGAAATTATACGACAGCTATGTCCTGGGACATGTCAAAATACTCGTTACGACCATGTACCACACTTCGGCACTCATTTTTTGAACGGTATCAAATAAAACCAATTAATAATGAATGAATACTTCCAAAATTCATGCAACATGACTGGAAATTTTGTTATTATCATAACCAAGTATCATAACTATAACTCCAACTGCTAATACTTTACATATACATACTACTACCATCGACTACTTCTAATTCGCCTGTTTGTGATGAGCGTGGGTCTCGATTCAGCTTTGAATCCTTCATGTAACTGACATTTTGTCAAATAAACATTGGAGTGAACCAATATTTGTGTACGATCACGTACACATGCAGCTATCGAACCGCTCCACTCGTCGCACTTCAGTCGGTTAGCTTGGTGAAGTGAAGATGGAAAGAATTAGCAGGACATCGAGCGATTCAAGGGATGTGAACCAGCTCAAGTTCGATTTAAGGGATCAATCAACTAGAGCCGCGGCTGAGATAATTGGCCAATTTGCATGTTTACGTGATGGAGCTTTCAAACCATCGTCTCAAACAACGATAGTACATACGATAAATTATTCTTCTGATGAGAAACGCTACTAGTGGCGCCAATGCGATGTTCTTTTTAATACGCGAAACGACAGAAATTTCCCGATAATGGCAGAGAACAAAGGACACTATCAGGTAAGTAGGGTAACCGCGTGTGACCATGGCTGATCGAAAATTGATGGAGGAAATGCAGGGCACGTGTAAAAACATTAATATGGATGCCACTTGGCATCTATGAGCCAACTTACAAAACCCACTTCTGGGAATCACGCTTTGAAGTTTTGAATCCCATAACTCCCATCAATTTTGTCCAACATGATTTCTGTTGTGTCTTCCACGATTGTCGGTTAGTAGACATGTTTTCTCGAGGTTTAATCCATTGTTCACAACTCATTTGACATACTTCACACTCCAAATATGTTCTACTCGAAGTGGTACTACTGGTTTCCCACCAATTTCACCCAATTTTAATTTTAATTTTCGAATATTTTCACCTCATTAATTATGATCAGATGATAACACGAAATATGTACTTAACTGCAGCACAAAATGTACAATTTCATTAAACATAATTATAGTCTAGATCTAGAGCAATCCATGGGTTACTTGGCTCTGCCTTCGTACTAAGAGTAATCCAAGGGTTACTTGGCTCGGCCTTCGTACTATGAGTAATGCAAGGACTACATGGCTGGGCCTTGGTACTATGAGTGGAATTAGTTGTCCACGTTCATGACAGGTAATATTTTGTAGGATATTTTCTAGGATAGGTAGTTCGAAAGAGAGGATTTTTCCAATTAATCTGGGCCACTGGGAAAATCAAGAAGTGACCCCCTTCATCAGCGACCCTTATCATTAGTTACCTATTATGACAGATAACTACCGTGGTTTGTAAAAAGTTTAATTCGACTATAAAATACTGGAGTGCTTTGGAACTACCTTTTTTGTAACAGCACTTTGGAAGTTGTTAAGAACTAAATCACTCGCGAGAAATCGCGGAGATCCATTTCAAATAAAAACGGAGTAACTGAAAAATTTGTCTAGTTCCACTAACAACAAACCTACACTGTCAACAAACAATAACTGCTACTTTTTGATACTGACGATGGTTTCATCACCGAAACCAGTATAACCAGTGTGCTTTGTTCTTAGTGGAAATAGAAAACGTGTCAATTACTCCGTTTTTATATGAAATGGAAGTAGCGATCCAACAGTTTGTGAACAGGTTAGGACGTAATGATGAGCTGACGACCTGACGGAAGAACTAGAATTCTACCCTGAAATGCGAATCAGTAAAAACCCAGTAGAAAGACCTGAAAACGAACGGCTTTGTGTAATACCCGTTTGTGAACGGAATGAACATTCAACTGAAACAATTCGTGAATCTTGAAAGCTACGTAACTACCTAGAAGTATATCGGGTGTTACGTATTTATATAAATTAGTTTCATTATATTAATTTATGAATAACATTTCTGTTAAATCACGCTCAAAACTAAACAGAAGGGGAATCCGCCGTCACTAACTGGTTGGGTGCTGGAAGTGATCGCTTTCAACGTCAGGACATCACCGTCGAGAGAACGCAGTATTTACAGTATTGATGAACAGTATTCTTCCGACGGCCTGAAGATGATGTCCTTACATCGAAAGCGCTCGCGTCCAGTATTCGACCAGCAAGAGACGACGGATTCCTCCGGAAATGGTCATTTAGATTTAATACTAAACAGAAGAGATAGTTTGAGAAGTTTGCCAATTATTACCTCGAGTGTTGAGACAGGAGTTCAGGAACGATCTAACAGGTGACGATCACTTCGGTAACGGGTCTCGGTCCGCTCTTGAGTCACACGTGAAACAGGAGGGGGGAGGAGCAGTTACCGGAGGGCGGAGCAGTTACTGGAACGGGGAGAAGGAACCTCCACAGCGGACGGCCGCAAGATCGGGAGTGAAGATGGAAGACAAAGGACGTCCTTAAAGTACCTAATTAAGACGGCAAAATTCACCAGACCCCGCTTATCAGAATGCTCAGGCACGTTACTCGCTATATGTATAAACCGAACACCTATAATTGCAAATTAATTCAATTTTATTGACGAACAGGCTCTCCTACTCCTTCCAATACGAACAACTCAGCCACTTGACGTCAACAAATGACAACATTTCTCAGTAGAAAAAGGTCGACGTTCGGGAGAGTAAACGCCAAGTCGAACCCAAATGAATTTTATGAAGAAACGATACAAATTATTCGTTCAAAATTTTCTAACATCCACAAATTAAATAACCTTATAATCATAGTCAAGATTAATTAAAAAAACTTTCTTGTGCTTGAGCTTCACAGAGTCAACATGACAGATGATTTGTGCAAAAAGGCTAATCAGGAAATGAATTTTACGCAAAGACGGTCATCGAATGCGGACCGTTCATGTTACGCCTCGGTTTATACAGCCGAAACGCAGGCCTGCCGTTTCACATACTCCACGTCCGCCATTTAACAGGCTTTTGATACACTATGTGGAAAGGTGGTCAGGCCAACTCAGTCGGTTGACTAAGGGCCAGCCTATCAGTTTTCAAGTTAATCAGGCGGATAGCTAGACCACAGTTATAACTAACTACCCCGTAACTGATGAATGCGTAGATCAATGCCAATTTAACAAGGAACTGGGTAACTCACAGATAATAAATGAGTAACGGAATAATGGAACTACTTGAATATAATATTCAACCAACTGATGAGCAAAACAGTGTGTATGTAACCCAAGAAGATCACTTTTGGCTGGTTACGTGGTTTCTTGCAAGGGATTTTCGAAAAATTGTTGAAAAAATTAAACAATAAATTTGTCTTCACCGATCAAGTATAAGAAGCACTCACTCATAAAACCTATCTATCTGTTCTGATGGGAAAACATTTCAGTGCAGGTAGATAAACTGAGTGATTCTGTCAATGTTTTAGTTTTAAGATTCTTTTCAGCTTGAGCAGGTATGTATGCAGCTGAACATGCATAAAACGAGAGTACACTGAGGTCCAGCTCATTATCAAATCAAAATTGCACACAAAATCGTTCTTCACTTGGTGCGCTTTTGCAGAATTTCTTCCAAAATTTAGTTGTATTAATTGCCCTAATGAGATTACCAGGGTGTGGTTACCTACCCCACTCAACAAACACTAGAAATGCTTCGTATTCGTGGTTTCTGAGCCCCTCAAACAATAATTTTGAAAAACACAAGAAAGATCACAAAATACTGAAATAAGAACTGGAGGAATAACACAGAAATCTGCTTCCAACATTCCGTTAAGGAAAGAAAGCATCGTCTAAACTGCTAACTGCCCGTTTAAACACTTATCCCGGCGTCCAAGGACTCAATAAATCTATACGCCTGCGTAGCGTAAACGAGGATTGATAAACGCCCGCGTGTCCATTAACTAGTGGGATCGGCTGGATCAATCTTCCTAAATGGCTATCTAAATGACATTGATAAACCGGCCCAAAGTTGGCAAATATTCGTCCGAACAGTTGCCGAACAAAGTTGGAAGCCAATTTACTAATTAGTATTCCAAGTATTTCGGGATCGTGGCGTAGCTGTTCTGTTTTGTTGGAGACACCGAAGAATACAAGGGAATGAAATGGCCGATGGTCTGATGAAATGAGCCGGGCTTCCCAAAGCATCGCTAACACCAATATTTTCTCACAACTTTATGATGGACAGGAAATTTGAGGATGACTGGTTGCCAGGCTGGGGTTCGGTGTTGGTTGATTTTGAACATAAAACCATTCACAATCACACTGTAAGGTAACATAAGGTGGGATGACATAAGGTTTGTTTGATGAGGTTAATTCGAAAATTCGCACTATAGGTCATGCCGCTTGACCGGAACATTTATTTTAGCATGGTACTTGCATAACCTTGCGATGACCTAACGGCCGAAAATCACCACCACACGAAAAAGCGACTCATCTCTTATAGAGCTTCCGCTACCGGGTGGGTCGTCCTCCACCGCTTCACTGGATTCCCCTTGACTCCCGTTCCACCACCCCCGTGGTCTTCCCCATTCTAGAGCATGTACCATGCTTCACAGTTTCTTTCGAAGTAAGTAAACAGGGGGGTCAAGCGGAGCCCCATTCGAGGCGTGAAGCGCCGAGTTTTTTCCATTTTTGCTACAGTTTTTCCTATTTTCCCAGGTATCTAGTTCCGATTGGCGCCACGAGGAGAAACTGATCGACGACAGAAGAAAACAGCAAGTTTTCCACCCACGAAGGAAACTGCAAAATCCATAAATAACAAACAAAAAAACCAACGACTGAATCACGTTCTCTACCCCAGTTACAGAACCAAAGGAGTTAGTCCCCCCACTCCTCCTACACTGAAAGTTATTTCGAGAAATCTCTTTCGGGTTTTCTTTCTTCTGGTCGAAAATGTATTTCGTGCTTTCTGAAGATGGTGAGACGGCCGAACTGAGGTTCGGATGCTAAAGAAACTTTATCAATCAGTCAACTTACGTCGAGTCGGTTCGGAACTTTGCGGTTTGCCTTCAATAAAACACTTTCAACAGATTTGTGGGGCAGGAGGAGTATCTCAAGGCGCTATCTCCTGGCAGCGCCCGAGCCGATCGATTTTTATTTCATTTCACTTCATCCCCACCCCCCTCCTGCAACTATTTATTTACTTTCTATTGTCTAAACAGATACAGCACAATAAATTTATACTTATATCGAAGTCACTGTTGAATTTTTTTTTTTTTTTGAGGTGTGGGTTTTCTCGCATTTTTGAGTAGTTTGATTTTTTTCTGAATTTTTTAGACCATCTAGAGCATTCGATGTCGCCATAAAATTTGCTATGAAATTCGCCCTAAAGAGCAGCGCGTATGCAGGCATCAAGCTGGGTTGAGAGCGCACATCACTTGTCTCTGGCCAGGTGGCGGCCGTAGCGGAGTGGTCTAGGCGTCGGGCTCTTACATTTAAAATCAGAGGTTCAAATCCTGGTTCCTCTCTCTCTCTCTCTCTCATTTGGCTCTACAGCCCACAATGGGCCTTGGCCTCCCGAACAATTTTCCTCCAGCGCATTCGGTCCTCCTCAGCCTCTCTCCAATTACGCACTCTCATTGTCCCCAGATCATCTTTCACGTCGTTCAGCCATCTCCTTCTGGGTCTTCCTCTTCTCCGGGTGCCGTCCATCCGCTGCTGCAACATTCTTTTAGGCATTCTACTTTCGGGCATTCTCTGGAAATGGCCAATCCAACGTAGTCTTTGTGCCTTAACAAATCTTACAATATTCTCCCCTTCAATCAGCCTGTCCAGCTCCTCATTATTCCTAACTGTCCGGACTCCCGCCACACACCTGGCACCGAAGATTCTTCTGAGAATTTTCCGCTCGAAGACACCCAGCGCATTCTCATCTTTGGCTGACAGTGTCCATGCTTCGCAGCCTAAGTGACTATCGGGCGTATGAGGGAAAAATAAAGTTTGAGTTTGGTCTTACTGGATAATAACTTGGACCTGAAGAGCTTGATAGCAGCATAGTAGGCTTTCCCCCCTGAAACTATACGTCTATGAATTTCGTTAGCAACTTTATTATCTTTATTCAAGAGAGTACCTAGATACATGAATTCGTTTACGATTTCATACGTCGTGCCGTTTAGGGATATGCCTGCCGCATTGCTATGGTCGTGAGCTATGATTTTCATATACTTGGTTTTGGAGGAGCTAACCTCCAAGTTTCTTTGTCCCTAGTTCTAACTGAACAAGTAGCTCTTCCATGGCATTCAAGCTCCGTGACAATATAGTAACATCATCCGCATAGCCACAAAATTGGGCGGATTTATAAAATATAGTGCCACCCGGGTCAACATCACGGATCGCACTGTCCAATGCCAGGTTGAACAGTACGGCCGATAATCCATCCCCCTGCCTAACTCCGCTTTTCACACTGAAGGGCTGACTGATTCGGCTACAGACCAAAACCTTTGCCTGTGTTTCTTTTAGGGTCATACTAAACAGGTCTACGAGCTTGCGGGGAATCCCTAATCTCAACAGAGCGTGAACTAGTTCTTTCCGAGACAGCCGATCGAATGCCTGCACACAGTCAATGAACAACATGTGTAGGTCAATGCCATACTCATAGAATTTCTCAAGGATTTGGCGGACTGTAAATATTTGGTCCATGGTATTAGGGCAGAAATCTGCATGGTATTCATCCAATAAGTTTTCAGAATACACACTGAGTCGCCTACGGACAATACCAGAGAGCAGCTTGTGTGCAACATCAGCAGAGTAATTCCCCCTATAGTTGTTGGAGTCGAGTTGAAAACTGATACTATCAGGCTCTACTTCCAATCCTCCGGCATACTCTCTTCTTTCCAAATCAGGCACATCAGCGCATGGAGCTTCTCCTCCAAAACAGGACCTCTCTTCTTACGCTGGCAAATGCTGTTTGCTAGCGCGTGTTGCCCTAGTCTCTCTCCGAGTCAGTCGGGGCGTAGACACAAAGCAGGGTTATGTTCCTAAACTTTCCTTTTAATCGGAGCTTACACAGTCTTGCATTAATGGCTTCAAAGCCTATAATGCTGTTCCTCATTCCTGCACTAACAAAACAGCCAGTGTCATACATTCCTGTCCGATCTTCATGACCGCTGTAGAAGAACATGAAGGTTCCTTTAGCTATTCTACCCTGCCCAGACCACCTGACCTCCTGAACAGCTGCCACGTCCACACCGAACCGCTCTAGCTCGAGAGATATTTCCTTCATTCTGCCTGCCTGCAGCGTAGTCTGCACATTCCATGTTGCCAGTTTTATATCGCTCTTCCTCATTTTTGTCCGTTTCCTATTTCGTTGTCGTTTACCACTAGATCTGTTCGGCTTTTCTTTTTGTTCGGGTCTCGTAACAATGAGATTTTTTACAGGGAGGAGTTGTTAGCCCCCCGCCTAACCCCCAACCTGCCGGTGGGTTTTTTTAGGGTCCCCTCCCCTAGCTGCTTACCTTAACCTGGCTTGAGGAGTGCCACCCGCCCCTCGCAATGCCAAAGCCGTTCTGGATTTACCAGGCGCCTTTGACTGTTCGGTTATGAGCCACTTTAGGTAGTTGCACCGCCAATGCCTCATGCTGATAGTGATGGGAGCTGCTGCCCTCCACCACGGACGCAGTTTAACGTCATGCACCGGGACACAACCCCGGAGTCCTGGTTCCTGGACTGAATATTTTTCACTTCACATCAACAATTCAGAATTAAATTTGTGTTACTATTAACCACTTTAGCTACTGCTTGACCATTCAACGCATGATATTAATTTGTAGTGGCGAATAGGTAATAAACTACGGAGGGGCTGTGATCTATACAGAAGGGTTATCTCTACAGAAAGCTCTGATCTGTAACAGAAGGGTGTTCTATACAGAGAGCTGTGATGTGTAACAAAAGGGTATTCTATACAAATTAATAAACCGTTGTGTAGGGATTTGCAGCGTTTTTTCAATGGCGATTCGTAGCTGAGCAGGCAGCAGACAGCAATACGTTCATGCCACGGACGGCACTTTTTTGTACTTAAACCTCGGCAAAGTACTATACGAAACTACCAAATGATGGACACTGATGATTGGGATTTTTTAGCAATTTTTGCAAAAACTCTGAACCAAAACTGCTGGCCATTGTATTCACCCAAAAAATAGCGTCTTTTCACAATAAACTCGCTAATAGCTTTAAAACAAATTTTAAAAAATCCCTACATACCGTGGAAAAATTTCGATAGGTTACTGCTCGATGTTACGTCGGAAATACGTTCATTTGGTCATAATGCATAACAGTATCTTACTACAGTATTTGAGCGTTCTCGTCAAGTTTTACTCGATTTGTTTTCTTTCGGACTTGAAGTCCTAGTGCTGTCAAGGATCAGGTGGAACACCGCAGGTCGACCCCCTGGAACTTAATTTCAAGTGTCCGTTTCATTCGTGCTGAAATGACTTTTAAACGTCCTTAACAATGGGCGATTTATGCCTTAAGCTATTTTCTTGACAGGCCGAAGTGAGAACGTGAAAATATGCTGCACGCGCCCAGGCTGTTTCCCAGCTATACGTCTTCCGCCCAGGGTAGTTAAAAAGGACGGATGCGGCAATAAACGTTTGGGATAAGGAATTCGTGAAACGTTATCCCTTCTCTAAGAATGTGCCGTAATTCGCAAAGGACCCCTCGTCGTAAAATTCAATTGAAGTTAATTTGGAGTAGCTAGCGTCATCGCCCCACTTCCCCACGGGTGCACACTGCACAACCTACGTCACCTACCTGCATGCATGTAATGATGTTCCACACTGCTTTTTATCGAATACTTGGTATCGAACACATGGATTCATTCGATAGCGAGAATATCGTTCGATAATTCAAAACCGAACAAAATCCAAAATTTAACAGGTGTTTGATCGAAGCCACGGTTTGAAATGAGAGGAGTGGTGGGGGATTGGTCAACGGCGACTCCTTGCTGGGCAGACCTCCTCACAGAGCAATATGTAGTTGCATAATGATGTAAATTCATAATACATACATCGTTTACGAGGGTCGCCTTATAAACAACAAGAAATAAAAAGAAAATAAGAATCAAATATTAAAATATGAGAAGAAAAGAAGGTATTTATAGATAGAAATAGGGGTTGCTCTTTATCTAATCGCTGTTTGAATTTAACCATTTTGGTTTATTATTTTCAATCATGAACCTTTGGAATCGAGCATGGAAAAAAACCATTTTAACCCCCCCCCCCCCCCCCCCACCAATCTGATGGTTTACGTTTCAAGGTAGGTACGTAGAATCCAAAATTGCAATATAAAAATTTCTGTCTGTCCGCCGTACTTCGCACTATTCTTAGTTAACATGAACTAAAATTACCGAAATTACTGTCAGTTATTGTCAGCGTTACTGTCAGTCATCTCTAAGGGGTGAAAAATAGGGATTGAAATTTTCAGAACGCCGTAGCTCGAAAACTTTCAATTGAAGGCTATGGTTTTTTTAAACGTTTTTATACTGATCTTGAACTAAAGAAGTTTTTGAAACCACCCGGAGCATTGTACGACCAGCCGCTCGTTTGCACCGAAAAGCTTCGTCGACATGATTGTGAATAATACGGTATAAATCCGGCACAGATATCATCGCTAGGGAGCACCTGATTATAATCACGGATGAAGGAGGCTAAGGCCCACCCAGGCTGTAGAGCCAAGAAGAAGAACTAGGGTAAAAAGTGTAGGTAAACACATATAAAGGTATACACACTAATGGTAGGTACATTATTTACCATACCAACTATTTTTTATGAAACTTATAAACATTGAACATGAAGGACAAACATCGATTTTTTTCCTGTTAGAAACTATGTTTTTCTGACCTCAATAGCTTTGGAAATTAATTCTCTCTTCAGTGAATTAAGCCCCCGAAACTTCGTCATCTTCGTCCGCTTAGCCAATTTTCAAAAAACGCTGCCACGGGTTAAATCAAAAAGTCTCAAATTTTGTCCTGTTAGTAACAAACGGGAACATAAGCTTCATTTTCTTGTCACAAAGCAAAATTTGTGTGGCCAGCCCAGTATGTTTCCCTTAAAACTTATGCAGAAGACTTGTAATTGTTGAAGTTGGATTTTTTTTTAAATACCCCTCAGACCTATTGCAATTAATTTTACAGTTACTAACGGGACATTCTAACAGGATACTGATACACTGTAGTGTTTAGAACAGAACTTCGCTAGTTACTGACTGGAGTTACTGGTCGTAAATTAGGTTTAGTTAGGATGTTAGTTCAAATAAAACAATATACAAAAATTGATTTGTAACCGCTTTTTTTATCAACTTTTCAACCAGTTTTTGAGTACGGTAAATTAGGTGAGACGGCCCTGGGACAGTTACTAACAGGAAATTTTCAAATTTGAACGTAAAATTCTCCTAGCCAGAACTAATATTAAGTAATCTAACACAACCTAATTTACATCTTTACTACATAGAAGAGTTTGCGCCTTGGGTTATTTTTGTGGGTAGAAGATTTTTGGAGATACGAATTTTCAAACCTCCCGGAGAGCTAATGTGCAAATTTTTTTAAAAATGACTTTCTATTGGGAAGAAAGAAAACGGGGAATAACATACTTGCTTACACATTTTTGGCGAGTATCTTGAACACATAAATGTCAATGGTGCAAATTTATTATGGAATAATGATAATATCGAACCTCTGGTAACGAAATCAAACATCTCAAGTATCGAAAGGAATTATCGATATTAGTATAATATCGAAAGTATTGGTCAGCCACGTTGTTCTCATATTAAAACCTTTCCAGCCGTCCTCAGAATATCCCATTCTCAAGTTGTAGAAGAATATTTATTTTCAGCGTCCTCACACATGGCGTCGGGTTTATCTGACGAAATTTTCGCTAATTGCGAGTAATTACCTGTGATTACAAATGATTAGGAGACGGCAATTTGGACGTAAAACGTCTAATAGGTGTGCGGCCTGTCGTATCAGCAAGTTTTTTCCCCAACAGGAAGGCGCGGCGAGCAGACGGTGTGATGATGAGGTTTCCAAGTCCGGTTCAACGCATCTTGCTCAATATCGGGTCACTGGAACTTGAATTTCTGGTGTGATTGCTAGTCCGGCCCGCCCAATATTAACACCGGTTGGGTTACACAGACACAACCCTCTACACCTTATCATACAGGGTCTCCAGAATTTTGTCCCCATCTTCACGTTTTCCCTTCAAAATGACAAGACCACCCCTGTATTCCATCAAATATTCCAACAATTGCATATAATACGTATATAAAATGGTGTTTCAGTTTTCGACGCAACAGTACAAAAATCGAGTTGGAATTGGAATAAATCCAGTAAACCTCACGGGGAAAAAAAGGTCGCATTAAAGTTTTGAGCATGTAGCATAACCTTATGAGGAATCTTCGAAGTAACGTAGGTATTCGAACTGTTGAACATTCTCCATAGTTCTATCCGAAAATTGTAACACTCTTGCCACCACCGGATTTTTTCTTAAATAATTGCCTAAAATTACCACCTTCCTCCATTTTTGCTAATTTTGCTTAATTTATTGAAATTTTGGACCATCTGAATGAAAAATAATGCATTTTCGAATATATGTTCATATACATGTGACCAGATACGCAATATAAAATTTCAAGCAATTAAGTAGGTACCTAACAACAATAATGGTAATAATAAGTTTAAATAGAGGTAGGTAACTCAATTTGCATTCAAGTGCCTATTATATATTATATAGCTTTTTTCAATGAGATTTGTATAGGTGTTTCACCCAAAAAATTCCAATTAGACCCATGTAGGTATTTAAGGAAAAATGTCCTTTTACTATTGACATAGTCTTTTGGTTTATTATTTTCAATAATTATTAACCTTTGGAATGGAGCATGAAAATACAATTTCAACCCCCCCCCCCCTCCCCACCACAAAATTTGATGGTTTACGTTTCAAGGTATGTAGAATCCGAAAATGCAATAAAAAATGTCTGTCTGTCTGCCATACGCAGCACTTTTCTTCGTTACCATGAACCCAAATTAATGAAATTTGGTTTGTAGGTCCGGTTTGGGGTCTAGTTGGTCCATGAAGCACGGCGTTACTGTCAATCATCTCTAAGGGGTGAAAAATAGGGGTTGAAATTTTTAGAACGCCGTAGCTCGAAAACTTTAATTGAAGAGTAGGGTTTTTTAACGCTTTTAAATTGATCTTGAACTAAAGAATTTTTTGACACCACCCGGAGCACGGCCAGCCGTTCGTTTGCACCGAAAAGCTTCGTCAACATGGAATCAAACAGCATAAATCCCCCGGATATCACTGATAAGGAGCACCTGACTATAATCACGGATGGCTGTACGAAGTCGAGTTGGTTGCTCTGTAATATTATTTCATTTGAAAATGATGGATCTTTTGGATTTTGCTGATAGGTACATTTGCAACCTGAATAAACGATGAAGTATTATTGGGTAAATTATTACACAACGGTTTATTATTTGCCTTATGCTTCATGAATAACTACAAATAATTAATGATTGAATTATTGAATCCCGCGCATTTGTATGAAACTTTTAATTCCAAGGCCGGCTCCAGTACTCGATTCAGGGCTTTCCGGGGGGGAGCTCGAGGGTACTGACCACAGAAAACAGTGATATAAGCAGAAGGGGCATCTATACAGGTAAATAATCCGCAGCTTTTTGTGTCTCGGGTCACCATCCCATGACAGTTTCGATAAATTTGTAATAAAGTTGTTGACTTTCAACAATTTTTGTCAACCGACTTCTGACCTATAAAATTTGGCCGAATTTTTGCTTCTGATAATCGCTCATCTCCCAACTGATCGTTTCGTTTGTCTTCGAAACATTTTCACGAAATTCGGAATTTTTCACCTCCTAGTCAAGTCAGACAAATATCAGTGTGAATTATGAAAACTGTTGAGTGAATTATGGAGAAAAAGAAGTGAACTCCAGGAATGGATTAGGAATGCTATAAAATGAATTTGTAACAAAAACTGATTAGGTAGTAAAAATTTTGGACCCAATGCTACTGCTTTAGTTTTCTGAAAATTCGCTAAAACCGTGGGGGGGGGGGGGGGGGAGTATATTTGCCGTTTCAAAACAGATCCACGCTTGGATTAGGTCTCACCTCCCATGTAACAGTTACAGCTGGAACCCATTCCTAGTCGTAGTGCAGGTGACGGAACTCACTACAGCTCACGTGATTGGTGGAGAGGATTGTTAAGGGGGCGGGGAGTGGGGTGTTACTTCAGTATCGATACTCGGCACAGATACCATTGTAGTCGGTTGTTGATTACGCAACAACAGGTGTTCACAGCTGGGTGGAAGAGGAAGCGGGAACACGCGGAGCCTGCGCCTTGCGTAATGATGTCGACGTCTCTTGAAGTATCAAAGTTAAATTGATCGCCGCTCCACGTAAGTTACGACAAATCGGAGCAGGAACAGCGCAATACTTAACAGCATTCTCGGCAAACCACCTGAGCGATAGTCGCAGATGGTCCACTGAACGAGAACTGCGAAGAAGTGGATGAGAACAAGAATAAATCTGGAATGAGTCACCCACCACAACATTTAGCCAAGTTTAATCCATGGATTACTTGGCTCGGCCTGGGATTAGATCATCTAATTGATGATCAATGGGATTGATCAACCCACCGGATTTCGGCCCTTTTTGATCAATTTTTGGGTATTTATGGGCGTTAAAAGTAAAACACGTTTCGTGTGCGCAAAAGAAAGCTACATTCCGGTTTTGACGAAATTGATCCGGGATCATATTTATTAAGTTATAGTGAGTCAATCCGCAGCTACCCGCCCTCCCCACGGTACGTCTATTTTACGGGTAGTTGGTAACACAGTTATCATCGCGGTGCATTATTGCACATTTTGATATTCTGCTGAAACCTCAACTACACCTAATGGCAAACCATTGAGAATTCAAATATTCTTCTCATGTGTAAGAGCGAAAGAGGGGGATGGTTTCGGGTTCAACTCACAGGAAATAGTTTCAAGCGATAATGTCAAACCGGATTCACCCCAAAGGATTGTGGGTTTATCTTCAATTTTAACTATGACTTTTTTTATTTTATTCTTTTTTTTTTTATAAATCTTCAAGTTCGAGTAGTGCATCATGCCCATATGAGCGAACTTTAGGAGTACCAAACGTACCTACCCACTTTAACTAGGCGCCGAAAATTTTCCATGGTATTGCTTACGAATTTGAACACTCCCTTCAAACGATTTTGTTATTTGAAATCAGTTTATTGTGTCGAATTACCCCACCTTCCTCTATCTTTGATAATTCAAAAAACTAAATTTTCGACTCTTGAGCAGAAAATGTTTGTGGCTACCAATTTAAATAGTCTAATTCTGTCTCGAATCATCGGCCCTTTACCATTTTGCGCAAATTTGAAACTAAGAAAGAGTGAAAATTTGTTAACATCAAGGGGTGGATTTATGGTGCTCTGAAACGGATTTGTATCGAGAAAATAAATCCATAGACTCGAGTAGGTAGATCGCATGACTTTGTTTCACAGTCAAACTGCTGAGCCATTGAGAACACATATAATTAAAATTGATGAGTAAAGGATCGATAGTCATTGTATGGGGACGCAAGGAATGCTGTCAATCAAACGCAATGAAATTGAAACGAAGCTGAATGTAAATTTAACAAAGCACTAAATGTTACAGGTTAAGTAGGATAAATTGATAAAATAAAACATATTTGTTTGACAACAATGTTAGCAAATTTTCAATGAAAATGAAGCTTCAATGGGCCCAACATTTTCGGAACATGAATTTTTGAAATTTTTTATAGACAAAACCAAAACCCAAGATGAGCAATTTTCTAAAATTCCAAGGATGTCAAATTTGGGTTTTTAGGCGGTCAAAAATCCGTAAAAACTGTTAAAATCGCGAGAAATTGACATGAAATCAGTGAAAGTGCTATGGAAGTGCAAGACAGAAAAATACCATTTCAATGGTTTCTCAATACAGAATAGGGGTCAAAAATTGGTATTAGGGCTAAAACAAATAGGTCACCCCTGACGATTAGTGCGATGGTGATTCACGACAGAAACCGAGACTATTTCGATTCTAAAAACAAAGTGGATCAAATTTGACTTTACAAGGGCCAAAAATACGTAAAAATGGAATCATTTTTACAAAAAGTGGTATGGTTTCTCGCTTTATTATCTTTTTACACAATAATAGGTAAATATTGTCAATGCAGAAATCATAATTTAAACACAAAATTTTAAAGCATTTTTCACGCCGGTCGCTTCACACTAGACCGTCATGAAGCCGGCCCGTCACCGCTACGAACGTCGGCAGGCGTGGCGTAAGATATTTATTTATAAAAAATTAAAAAATAAATAAAAAATTGATAATATTCTTCTTTTCAGTATTTGAAGGGAAGTGTTTCCACTAACCCAGCTCGTCAACGTTCAGGTGCCCACACTTCGCTCGCCGTCACCGAGCCGTCATGGTCATCTCAAAGTTTCTTGGCTACAATATCCTGCTGGTTTGGACGGCCGTCATTTTTCATTTCCATGAGGTTTTGAGGTTCGTTCTCAGTTTTCAGATTGTAATTACTCTTCAACATGGGTGACGAAAAAACTGATTGCGGTAGTGCGGACATATCTCCCACTCTACGATCTCTCCAATCCAAAATAGATGGGCACTGATTTCAAGAACATCAGGAGTAAGACTGGAGAGGAACGTCGAACAACTGGTAAGAAACAGGTGTATATTTTTATATTAGATGTTACATTATTATTTGCTCAGTTCTCAGTTCTCGAACTACTGATCCTCTGCACTTTGACGGATTCTTGACGGATGAAACTCGGGCCGATTTGAATAGGAATCACAGACCGTCACCGATCGATTTCGGCAGCCGGAATCTCGTGACGGTGACGGGCCGGTCTCGTGACTGTCTAGTGTGAAGCGGGCCTTTCTAGGAATGTCGGGGAACCTTCTACACAACACATCCCCATCCAACCCACCTCCCCTACTTGCTCCGAAAATATTCACAAAGGCCATGACATCAAATAAACGTAATACTATTTACTAATAATTCATATTTTATTTACCTTTAAATCTGTTACTGTTGTATTTGTTTCTGTTACTTTTGTGATTATCATTCTTGAAAATTTAATTTTAATTTGTGATAAATCAAGTATGGCCCCGGGTACGCCACTGTTCATATTGGACCCACATTCATGGGATTCACAGGTGAACATTTTCTTTATTCCCCCAAATGATCCCTTATACTACTTTCAACAAAGTGTGTGGTCACATTACTGGAATGGGGTGTAAATGTGTTCAGAAATAGTTGCTAAATGACGTAACGCGAATTTCAAACTCGCATTAGGGGTTAACTAATGGTAACTTCGAGCTGAAAATTACGAAGGTGTCTCTGACGGTACAGATCCCATTTTCGACGTCAGAAACGATAAATTTCTACACGCGTGTAGTCCGATTTGTCATTAGAGGAAAATGCGTAGGTAATATATGGGAATGGTGTTAACAGTGTTACGTTACCCTTTTCAAGTGAGAATTTCAACGAGGTCGCATAAACTTACCTGAAACAAAAGAAAAACATAATTATATTATTATTATTATTGCAAATTCGAGAATGTACGATTCGAAAGAAAGGTTTCGGAAGATAGCTTGACGATTGGAGGGTTCGCCCGGTTTGTTCTACACGTGGTATCATATTATTACATTTTTATTATAATAATTATTATTATTTATAGTATTTATCACCTTTCCATCCCATCAGACTGTGAGTACCAATAAATCTTTGCTTGCTAATCAACAGTCCATGTCAGTATGGTTATATCGTCAACCTCTTCTGGCAATAAACGATCACGAATTCCAAATTCCAAAGCTATATGGTGGTAACCACAGTTCAATTTATTGTTACTGAGGCACGCTCAAACTTAACACAGTGCATAGCTAACTATAAAACGAACAAATGAGATTGATCATGGACAACTGTATACGATCACATTAGGCAAGATGAAGAACCCTAAGTTTGGAACAAGAAGTTCTTCTTCAACATTCTTCAAAATGCACTACTCAAAACTTAAAAATTACAC
>OX940974.1:89525898-89574693 GCA_954871275.1 Leptopterna dolabrata | reverse complement strand
TGAATTTTGGGAGCTGAAACGTTGTTAAAACCTCAACTTTCCACTTTTTGCTCAAAATCAACTTCATATTTGGTCTCTTCGCCCGAAAAAAAAAAACATGGAAAAGGGTACCTCACAAGCCAAAGTTTACAAAGACTTTAAAAATACCTAATTTTGCACCTATAACACCCTCGGGTATATTCCGATCGAGCTGCAAATTTTCGGGACACAACTAGGGCCCAAAAGGAGCCTGTGTGAGAAAGAATTTTTTAGACCGAAAATAAAGTAGATATGGATGACAGGGCGGACGGACATTGCATTTTTGAAATCTACGCACCTTGAAACGTAAAAGAAAAAATTTTGAGGAGGTGTTATAAAAATTGTTTGCTGGGCGAATACCTACATAGCTTTATTATTCACAGAATAATAAACCAGAAGTAAAGAATAATTTTCATGTTGAACAAACGTACATAATTTATTCAAAGTCCATACAACAAAATGTTTGTAGTCGGCGCCAAAATTCAACTAAAACCCCTCTTTATACTGTACCCCTTGGTTTAACACATTTTAGATTATAATTGGTGCCGACTTTGAAATTTTTTTTGTATTGGCTTTGAATAAATAATGTACATTTGTTCAGCATAAACATTATCCTTTACTTCTTAGTTTTATAGAGCTTTTTTTGAAGTCGGTTTTGGTTTTTGCTAACGTTTTTTATTATTAGTTTGTAAAAAAAATTGATACAAGGTACAAATTACGGCCATCTGCCCGGAGTGTTTAAACCAGAAATATCTTGACTATCATAACCTTGGTACATCTGTTAGAAACTGCCAAACCGAAAACATGAGGTCAGGGTCACGCAGAGACCAAGCCTAAAATATGTACTTAAGTAACGGCCACCACATTACTGGCCGTGGTATTACTGGGGCTACATGCCCGACGATGAAGAAATGGTTCCCATGCTCCACCCAGAGTGCTCGCTGTACTACACACAGATTACAGAACTACACCTGTCCTACATATTGGTACATCAGACATGAATCCCAATGATGTAAGGTAGCTATACTACTGCTAAGGGGTTTTCTTTGTTCTTGGTCCACTTGCTATATACACCTTTCATATGCCAACTGTATTTTCTTGGAAATGTCTGCCTTTTGCTAGGTCTCGGCAACTAAATTCCAGTGGCCTAGAAGTTCCAAGACAATGTCAATGTTTTCAAAACGAATGCTAGGCTTCCCGAATCGTAAAATAATTTATAATACGGAGTGAAGGAAAATCGTCAATTGATTCAGAGACCTTGAGTTTGACTTGGTGATGCAATAAACAAACGCAAGAGATTTATAATGAAGGCGAAGAAAGCACACAACGAATGAGTGATCAATAACAAGCTAAATTATTCGACGAATCAGATTTATTAGAATAAAGTGAACTAATACAAATAATGAGGAAGAAGAAGGAAAAGAAAAACCTTCTTCATTTATAATGAAAATGTATACAATGAAGTTCAATTAGGAGAGTCATTTTATAATTATCGAAGGATCGACTCATAGAGTTCGATCACTAGGAGTTCTCACATTTATCATAATAATTAAGGAATGGGAATATATTCTTATCATACATGAATGGGTCATTGTAACATTGGGCACCTACTTATTCTATGCATTTATTTATGTTTAACAGATTTATTCGAATAATATGAACTATTACAAATCATGACGACGAAGCTGACTGGATCGCGAGAAAAGCGAGTACGAGCTTTCGGCCAGCAACGTAGGAATTATTGGAGCAGGAAGTCCCTCGGCCCTGTAAATCACCGCAGTTTGCCCAGAAGTTCCCATTCGAAACTAGGAGATTGAATTTGGTTCCGTGGGAGCGGGGATT
Source organism: Leptopterna dolabrata (assembly GCA_954871275.1). Lineage (NCBI taxonomy): Eukaryota > Metazoa > Arthropoda > Insecta > Hemiptera > Miridae > Leptopterna > Leptopterna dolabrata. The sequence continues at coordinate 89,572,833 of OX940974.1, read as the reverse complement.
TGATTGGTGGAACACTCCAAGTACGTTGGGAATGTTGAGGAGTTGAGCAGAATTGATTCACTGAAACGCTTATTGAGACTTTTCGTAGAAGACAAGAAGAGGAAGTTAACCCTGGAGGAGGAGGCAATCTGGACCCTAAGCAAACTTCAAAAGCGTGCTGGTGGAGTCGAAGGTACTTGGACAATACCCCCCCCCCCCCCTTCTCCGAAAACCCCATCTAATACAACGCTGCAAAACCTTCCACGGCGGTTTATTATTTTCCGTATAGACAACCAATAAGTCTGTACCACTGCCCTGACATCCTGATTGTGCTCGTTGAATTGACGGCCGTTGAAGCTTCAAGGATATTCAGTTCCTCCTGAAACGAACATCTTATCATGATGGACATAAAATTTTTCTATTGTATTCCTAACTAATGAAGGAAAATCAGTGAGGAAGGAACAAGAGTAGGAATATTATATTTTAGACCACATTTAAAGAATTCAGCTCTTCCAGAAAACCGATTGTTGTCGACACCAATGCGTAACGTCGATTCAACAAAATAAACTAATACAGCTCCAAATGACATAATAATCAGTATGAAATTACGAAAACGCACCAGATTCGGTCACGAACTTTTCCACCAATATATATTTTTTTATAGCAATCAGTCTGGTCGCAAGGACGCATCAGGTAACGAAGATGATAAGCGGGAAATTATAAACTGAAGGAACAAAAGAAGTAGGTAGGTAGCGAATCAGGAAGTAGCGATTTTCAGCTCGAACTTTCCTTCAGCTTAGCTCCAAAGGGTGTTTGAAATTCGAGTGACGTCACTTGGCAAAGCCTAAACTCCCCAGCAAAAGCGAGAGAGATAAAGAGTTGACACCAGCTGGCAACAATTTAAACCCCATTTCGACCCCCTTCCAATTGCACTTTTATGGAAAGCCCTCCGTGAGATTCAACATTTGGAGGAGTAAAAAAATTACCCATCTGTTCCCTATTGTCATCAATAAACATCTGAAGTTAGAGGCCCAAATGAAGTTAACACCATATGCGACCTTAATCAAGAAGATCCGTATCACGTGATTTACTATTAAAAAAGCATGAGAACTACATAAACAAATCATTGAAATATTCAACTCCCATTTTTCACTTAACAGATTTTCAGATATTACGATTTGTGCCAGCAACTTAGTAGAGAAATTCAGGAGACCATCAGCTAGCCAATTCCCAACTGCCCTCTACATTTGGACATTATTGTAGATTTCTAAATTAACATTCGCAGGTGCAAAGACGCGACTTACCAACCCTTACCTTCCATATTAAAACTTATACCAAAGATAATTTTTTCGTGTACGTTATACCTTTCTTCAAAATACAACTCATTCATTCTCATCTGTGTTTTGTTCACCTCGATCACTTTAGAAGAGAACTCAGCCGAACAGTCGTACTTAGCTACAGTGGGGTATGCGCACGAATTTATTTATTTATTTATTATTATTATTATTTTTTTTTTTAATGAAAGATTTCATCCAAAGGACACCGAGTGCACTTTCCTACGATAAGTAGTTCTTTTTCTATGATTATTGAAAGGTTCCAGAAATTCTGACGTCACTGCAACCCTCTCGCCTGGGCGGGACCTCCTTCCTGTTCACTGTGACGTCAGAACTTCTGGAACTTCCAAAAATCATATAAAAATAACTACTTATCAGAGGAAAGTGCGGTTGGTGTCAAAATTATCAGTATGGAATCTAATTTGATTTAAAAAATAATATAAATCGCTTTTGCGGCTCATGCTCATACCCCATTTGGATCGCACGCGTTGTCCCCCTTCAATGAAGTTCATCAAAAGCTGATTCCCACAACCGGGGTTCGTCTTCATTCTCAGATCACATTGATAGTTTATCGACAGCCCACGATTTGTACCAAATTGCCGATCATTTCAGATCAAAAATTTGTACGGAATCTCACAATTAAAATGCGGCAACCGCGTTACCAAAACGTCGAGTGTTGTTTTTCATGGAATTCAGCTTAAAATCTGAACTATGTGAGAGGAGAACATCCGACTATGAATCAGAACGGGACTAGAAAAATGTATAACACAGCGTACTGTGTGTTTGTGTGCGTGCAAATAATATGATCCGCTCAATATCGAATTACGGGACCACCAGAATCGACGAAATAGGATGAGATGGTAATTGATGCTCGGATTGAAGCCGTATTCCTGGACACTGGTTGTGAGGGTCAACAAGGCCACAACGCGGTTAGAATCGTCTCTCGTGTCAAATCCGCTAGTGAGCATCAACTGGGGAACAGACTGACTTATCTGCGGATTTATCCGTCACTACCCTGCGCATTCCTCTGCCCATCGCACTACAGGAAATTCCAAACAACACACGAAGTGCGAGGTTTATCGCTAATTTCCACACGGCTGCACTCGGCTTATTACCTGATTGGATTGGGATGATGACATTGGCTACTGCTGCTACCTTTGATATAAAATGACGGTGAACACAAAAAACCACAGTCATGCAGCATGGCTATAAGAGCGAATTTTCGAAGTTTTCGGCATCTTCCTCCTCCGCCTAAAATTTTCTGAAAATTAATTTTCGGCCAATGTTTTCCCAACTTGATACAAAATTAAAACAGGAGTAGTTTTACGCAAAGTAAAATTTGGGGTGGAAGGAGGGGGAGGGGGAAATCAAAAATGTTTTGAATACCAGAAGAGTAGGTATTGGGTACGTAACAAATTTTTTGTTCCATTTTTTGCCGAGTAACACCTCGGTTTGTAGATTTTCCAACGCTGAACACGATGGTGAAGTCAGAATTGCGATATCCCATTCAGTTATCAGATTAGAGCAGACGAACCAGGAAGAACATCTCAAGAAATAACCACGTTCCTTCATCTTCAAAGTGCTCCAGTTTGAGAATGGAATGAGATATCGCAATTCTGATTTCACCATCGTGTTCAGCGTACAAAAACCTTTAAAATGAGGTGTCACTTGTCAGACTTTTTCATTTTCGGAATTTATGGGTAATTTCCCCCCCTAAAACTCCCCAAAACTCCCCCTTAGGGTGACCCGATTCTGCCCATCTTCGAACTTAGCCTTTCGATTGCCAAGACAGATTTTTCGTGCAAATTTGAACTTTTTATCTCAATTCTTTCGAGAGTTATCGTCTGGAATGACACATACATATATAAATATATATATAAATATATATATATATATATATATATATATATATATATATATATATATATATATATATATATATATATATATATATATATATATATATATATATATATATATATATACATATAATTTTTGGTGTCTTTCGGCAGGGAATTCAGGATAGTCTGAAACGGATTTTGGTATAAAAATCTTTCGGAAATTCGAGTTTTAAAAATTTTGGACCTAGAACAATAGCTTCCTTTTCTTCGAAAATTCGCTAAAAGAGCGATCAAATTAACAATCCTCGAACCTCGTTGTAGGCAAGTAAATTCTGCGTCTAATGAGATAAAATGAAGGCTCAATAATTGCCTGATATTTCCCTGGAATCGTTTTTCACGCTGTTAACTGGTGAGGAAATTCCAATTAGTGGGGAGAACTTACGAATTTTGTTTCTAAAATACACCGTAAAACAATTACACAGTAAAGTTCTTCCCCTAAGCCGCAGTTCGAATGTCTTTGAAATTGTTTTAAATAATTTGTAATTGATATTCACCTTGTCACAACACTCAGGAAGTTATTACCTTTGATACTAACCTTGAACCAATACTAAAATGTATAAATAGATACTCCTAGCTGTATTAGTAGGTATCTACCAGTGGCCGCCAGTGATGTCATCAGATCCTTACCAATTTTTAATAAAATAACAATGAATGTCTAATGCAAAACCAAGATAGGCACACAATCTCCATGAATACGTTCAACTAAAACGTATAATGTTGGTACTCTCATTAGGGATAGGCAGCGGAAACTCGATTAACAGACATGGACGGTGCGTCGCATGACCGAAAAAGTCGGTAAATCGAAAGATGTAAAACATGTAGGTATACGCCTATATGTAGGTATATGTCGTTATTTTTAACGAATTTTTCCCCCCATCAAATAACCTGGTCATATTTAAAAGTAGGCAATAACGATAGGTTTGTGAAAGAAGAACCAAGAAGGAATTAAGTCATGCTAAATTATGTTTAATTGAGAATAATTATTAGAATACTTAACCTAAACGTTTAGATGAGGGGAAAATTAGATACTAAGTGTCATAATAAAAAGGAAAGTGCGCAAACAAAAACACTGACGTAACCTGAATGTTTCCATGTGGAAGCTAAAATTGTGCGAGTTGGAAAATTGAAATCTGATATAAGAGAGTTCAACAATATCAACAGATATCAACAAATAAGATCAACAGATATCAACAATAAATGTCACAGACAACTTTTTCTGATAACATTTTTCTGAAACTGTTTTCTGTTGACATTTAGAAATAATATTGTCAGAAAACACTCGAAAAACTCTTTAAAACTTTTTTTGCTCAAATTAATAAGGTGATCAGCGTGATATTTCCGATAATACCTCAAAATGTGGACACGCAGAGTCTTAACACCCTGTGGATAGGCAGATAGGTAACTCGACGATTTTGTTCCCCCATCAATTTAATTATGATTGAATGAAGGAACGGAAAATCCACATTCACCTGGGAAAATGGATTCGAGTCCCGCGTTTTTGCTTTGCATCGCCTAACCTTCCATTATTCATGCCGATGCTCCGATGTATGAGAAAAACCAGTTTTAAATCGTTGATGGATTACTCGAGATACGGACCCGCCAAGTGCCAAAGGCTTTTGTAGCAGCTCGCCTCAGCCCTCTAAGTTACTTGTAAGGAAACAGAATCCTCCGTCAAGAGAACCTGAGAACTTTCGACCGACTTCCAAACTTTTCGGGGTTCGCTTTGCTGGAATGGAAATTTACCCGAGCGGTTTATTTGATTCTAATTCGGTTCTACTATTTATGTCCCGAACGCGAGTGAAGGAACATCGGGTACTTATTGTGATCTGAGTTATTATTTAATGTGAGATTTGATGTAACGTACCTACTTTAACTAGGTACCCTCCAACGTTTTTTCATACCCATTTTTCTACTTTTTCCAGCGTGAAAATCCATGTCAACTATTTACTGCGCAGAACTGATATTCAAATAAATTTCATGGTATAAAACGCACCGTTTCTTGCCTATGATAATTTCTTTCACAAAATCCATTCCGATTCCGAAAATGTTCAAGACACGGTCTAATATTTTCCTTAATAGTTGCTATACTATCTTATTGATTTTGGCAATATATGGTTACTACTAACAATTTTTAACGACTATTAGCATCGAAAGAGTCAAATTGACTCACCTTTTGCATTCCAGAGTGGCTCAACTTCAAACTCATATTTTCTTGTCTCAAACGAGGTATTACTTAATAACTACTGAACACTTACAAAATCGTTAAAATCTGGGAATGGATTCAAAATGTCCTAAAACAGATTTACTAATACAAAATAGAAAAAAACAGAAGTAAAAAATGAAGTTTGTAGTAGTATCTACATGCTACTATAAACTAAAAATACAGGTAATCCCGTAAAAAGATCAAAAAGGGTACACTTTTAATAAATTAAAATAGAGGAAGGTGGAAATTTTATACAATAAATTATCAACCGCTTTAGTTAAAAAAAATAATTAGAGGTCAATGCATGGTTCACATTTGGATTTTCAATGCTAGAAACGGTGGTAATCGGTCAATAATGTCGTAGGTATGAGTTGAGGGAGGGAAAATGATGAACTATTCTGCCTCATTAACAGACTTCTGCACAATCTGCCCACCATCCATTCAATAATGTAGTAGGTTATTTCGTACGCTCGTTCGAAACTCCGTCCATATTGTTATGCTGTATGACAGGGTATTCCGCTGAATCAATCACGAGTTAGTAGGGATTTACTTGAAGTAAGAGTTCTACCGACAAACCTGTACGCGCGACGGCACTACAAGGGCTTGGATCAATACATAAATATTGTCTGTATGTTACATACGGAGGATATAGTCGAGGCCCGCAGTGGACCAACAATAGTACGAACCGTTCATAACAAAACCACTGAGTTTGGAAAGAAGAAACTGTCGTCTTTCAGAGCGAAGGGAGAAACAGGGAAAACGTGTTTTATCGTTGTTTTCCCTTCTCCGTCCACTTCTCACGTGTTTTCCCAAGCTTAAGGACAAAAAAAGGAAAATATTTGGCAAGAGCCCTGGGGATAGGTTTCATCTCACAGCTGAACAATGAATGCACTGCGGTGGCTGAGTCCATATTTTTCCCATTTATCTTTAGAGCCTCGTTCGTTCGTGGAAAAGAGCTCTGTTCCTTGAGGGATACATATTCACAAAAACAAATCCGAAGAACCTCGTGTTGTTTGCTGAATGGACGAAATGATTTTTCGACAACCGCCCAACTATTAATTGAACAGGGTGTACGACATATTTTCTGCTGAACCCAGGTCTTTAGGCTGGCCACAACAACTAGCTGGATGTTATTTCAAATTCGTGTTTCTATAGCTGGTGGTGTAGGGGATTTCATGCATGTTACTTCAAGGTTCTCTGGCTGACATCCGTATACAACAAACATAACGACTAGAAAATACAAGTGAGAAGACCCACACCGATCGTTCGCGCAAAAACTTCGGAATGCGCCACCTCCGCTGACAACCAGGTTCTCATGAGGAATAAGTAAAATGTTATTACAATTACCAAAAAATGCCTCGGAATGACCGTCCATCGTTATAAAGCGAAATAACTTTGCTATAAAAATCAACGAATGTTCATTTCATGATGTACCATCGGTCGAAGAATAGGTGAATCAGAAACGAACCCGCAACACAGTTCGTTTGAAGGCGCAAACCGTTAGTACACCAGCGGTGTTAAACTAGTTACAACGATCCCTAGTAAAACGCTCATATTTATCTTCTAAGTAAAATTCCTTAAAGAAACAATCTTTCCATTAACGCTGAGACTATTCCAAATGGATTAATGACTTTCTCGGCGTCTCTAAACTCACTGCAAGAGATGTGGAAAAAATGCCTTGTTCACAGAAATCAACCTCATGTGTTTACCTAAACATAGCAGGATATTAATGACACACAGAATCGTTTGAAGTGCTCGGCTATTTTCATTAGAATGAAAAATCTTTATAAATATGTATATATATTGCTGGCAAATTTTCAATTAGTCAAATGACTAGATTAATAATTAGACCACAGATGGTTATTAGACAGACAGAAATGGATTTAAAAATGCATCTAATAATAAGCATCTAATAATTAATAATAATAACCTAATAACTAACAATAAGCTTAAGCGTTGAACCGGGTTTCAGAAGAGGTGGTGCAACCAAGCGGATTTCAGCCTTTTCGCACTCGTTACCGCTATTGCAATTGGTAAAACACTATTAGTATCTACAAACAATTTAATTTTTTGAAGAATCATTCGATAGAACTCCCGTTTCAGATGAATCCAGATTTTTAACAGATACTTATGAATGTATGTATGGTAGGTACGTGTGCGTTTTCCAGATAATATCTTCCAAATGTTGCCGAATATAGAAATATCACAAAAGGAAAAGGTCTAGACATGTGGCGTGACTATATGAGCGAATTTCCGAAGTTGGTGATTTCCAGCTAATTCTCTCACTTTTTGCGGTTTTTGACCTTCAGAACTCGAACTTGACCGACTTTTTTGAGAAAAAATGTTTTTGAATATCGAAACAATATTTTTAAGCCTCGAGAATCTTAAATAACCCTTTCGGTGAATTGAGAAAATAGGCAATTTAGCCAATCTCACCTATTTTTAACCCCAAAAATTCAAATTCGAACCACTGTTTTGAAAAAATGCATATATGAATTTTTGATTTCTTATGAAATTTTCTTTACCTGTCTGGATTCGTCATTCTATACCACTTTAGGTGATTTCATATCTGATGGTGATGATTTTTAAGCAATTATTATACTGATTGTGAGTGATCCGAAAGATTTTATTCGAAACTCGATAAGAAATAATCAAATGAAGCAGAACATAATCAAACACTGCCTAAAAACCACCTAAATTAGTGTATTACAATGATTAATCTCGACAGAAATTCAGTACCATATTCTGCGCAATCTGGTTTTCCCTGAATTTAAACTCATATTGAAACTGGTATCCTGAAACCACGATCTTGTAAGACTCGCGCTTTTCTTCCGAACCGCCGCAATCAAACTGTCAGACTCGCGTTCACTAACAGCACGGAATCCATTTCTACGAGGAAATATAATTATTTACTCATGCAACAAAACGATTGAATATAATAATGTAGTATTCATGAGGGGCCCTTGATATAATCGGTGTTAGATTGAAGGATAATTATCACTGACATTGATGTAATCATGGTACGGTATTTCACGTCGTACGTACAGAAGTCCTTTCCATGCGAATTACCTCCACCTTCCAACACCACCGCCCTGTCACCTCGTAGCCTTATCATCCCCACGCAATGTTGGTGTTATATTCTGTTTTCTCAGCACACCCGTAACACGGGAAAATTCCTAGATATATGCTTTGTGAAAGAGCAGTTCGGGTTTTCTAATATATTATACATTATTAAATGTTTCAGTCATGAAGCCTGACCATATGAGCGAATTTTCGGAGTAACGAACTTACTTAAACTATCGAACTATTTCCAAGGATTCGTCCACTAACTTAAACACTGTTTAACAGCGAAAATTAATTTTATTCAAATTTGTTCAACAGTCAAATTACCACCTTCCTCCATTTTTGAAACATTTCCCCACTAGGTATAGTCTTTTTCTGGCGTCAGTCACCATACTACACCACTTTTAATGATTTCTAGCCATTTTTACATTTTTGTAGCCATTTGCGACACACACAAAAAAGAACTCGAATTTGATCCACTGCCTTTCGTGTCCCATCACGAACATCTTGACGAAATTTGGAATTTTCATCTTGAAGACAAGCCAAACGGAACACGTGAACGCTGGGAAGTTCGTCTGGTAGCTCAAGGGTTTTCTCAACGTCCAGGAGTCAAATCTTGAATTGAGCCAGATGGATGTGACTACAGCAAATCCAAATGGAACAACTGATGAAGAAATACCTATGAAAAAACCTGAGGGACTGAAAGAATATCAAAACAAAATTTTAATTGAACAGAGTGAAAAAGAAGACAAAATTTTTTTATTTATGAAAACAAGAAAAATGACCAAAACGGTGGTTTTGATAATGACGTATGCTCTCTGAGAAGAGCATTATACGGCCTGAAACAAGACGGGCGTCCGTGGTTCCGTGTTTCCCACTCACTTGCGGATCCGTGTTTCTGCATACGCGGAGATGGGGGGGGGGGGGGGGAATTATCGCCGTGTACGCAGATAATTTGGTAACTGCGTCATCAAACAAGGAAGACCTCATAAAAACGTTCGAAATACATGGCAATGGAAAACTAAAATGCTGCCTCAGTATAACATTCTCTCGAGAAAAAACGGTGGGAGGAGAGGGGGGGGGGGGGGGGTATTGACGAGCCAAGAAAAGTACACGGGTGATTTCACAAGTGATTCAATTACAAGTGATTTCACGGGGACCCTAACAATCAGAACAGTTATTAACCAGTACCTACTTGTCGTAATACCGTACTAGTCGTGCATGCGTAATAAGGAAGGAATTTTGTTTCTAGGGAAACTTATTGTATACCTATCTCTAACTTGCCATAAGCTCCATGGCAATGGAATTGTAACAAAATTAACATGAGAACGGCTAGATAATAACTCCCGGTAACACAGCCAGGCCTAACACCGGGCAATAACTGCTCTAGTAAAATAAGATAATTATGCCAACATTTATAATTTTGAAAATTATGTTTGATTTTTTTTTCCTGAACTGTACATTTTTCGGAGAATAAACTTTCATTTCATTTGATTGGGCCGCAGCAAAACGAGTACTGTGATACCTAAAAGATACAAAAACACTCTGAGTGTGTTTCCAAAAGTGCCAAAATACTGAACTGACGGGCATGGCAGACGCAAATTGGTGGAGCTGTATTGACGGGCGTTCATATACCGGTTACTGCTTTATTCCAAACGGAACAGCAATCAGCTGGGAATTGAGACAGTAGCGAACAGTTGCTCAAGCCACTGCTGACAGCGAGTATAAGGCTTTAACAGAGGCAGCCAAAGAAGTGATTCATCAGAAACGACAATGGAAGACTAACGGACAATCAAGCGGCCATAAGTTGGTCAAAGATCCAGCGGTGAATGCAAAACCGGAACGTATAGCACTAAAAGAACATTTCATACGAGAAGCAGTCGATCGAAAGGAAGTTCATCTTGCACACTCGCTGGACCGAAATTCTCCATCTTCAGAAGAAGACTATATATAGACTGTTTCCCATGTTGATGATGTCGTACGTACAGTAGAGATACGATTATATACATGGTTAATACATAAACGAATCGTTTGAATATGGATTTCTACGTTTTAAAGAGGTAGACGATGTTTAATAGAATAGTACCAAGGTATCTACGGGAGGTTCAAGTAGGTGGCTTCAGAAATTCGCTCATTAGGACATACTGCGTGAGTGGACCTTTTTTACCACTCTTAAATTCCGATCCCATGCAATGGCTTATTTCCCCCGAACATTTGCTAATAACATGGATTTTTACGCGATTTAGTTGCAAGATCAACTTGAATCTATAAATCCGTACCTATGGAAATAAATCCGCTGTGAACCCCCTCTCGCCTATTCATCTTCGACGAAGCAAACGAATATTCATCGCCCGTCAGAAATTGAATGCTGAGCCTCAGTAATACAATAACCTGCGAGCAACTTGTTTATCCCTCCTCTCTCAGAGCTAAAAGGCTTTTAGAAAATGAGGGGGGAAACAAGCACCTTCGCATTAAACCTTATAACAAGAGTAAAGAAAAAAAAAGAAAAAAGAGGGGGGTTCAGATGCGAAATTTAGAAAGAAGAAACAGAAAGTTTGAGGGATCATAAGAAAACGTATCGATTAGATGCGAGATTGATTGAAAAAAGTTTAATTTTAAAGAAAAAAAGAGTAGCTGGATTGTTATGAGGAAATCCATTACTCGCTCTCTCTCTCGTACATTTTGAAAAGAAAAAAATCAACTAAAAACCTAAACTAAATGGTTGTTACTTCAAACAACCTTCCCCGCCCTATATAGCCCTCTTGATGTTTTTTCTATATAAATTAAGATATAATGTAGCCCCCCCGCCCCCTCGACACCCATGACCTCTTCATCTCCTATCTATCCGCGGGTATAACAAAGTGATTGAAAGTACTGAGGATGAAAAATAGAGAAAAGGGCTTTTAAACCCCTACCATCCCTCCCCACATCACCAACCATCCCTCCCACCACGAAAGAAAAAAGGAGGAGAGAAAAAACTGAAAAATTCTGATTGATGGCAGCGGTTCACGCTGTCAAGCGGCTGCGAGCATCTCGATTAATAGCTCTCACCCGAAAAACATAAACATTAAACTCAAATAACCGGAAGGTTATTGTTACTTTATTGCGGAGTCTCGCGAATAAAATAAAACGGTTCTTGGTGTTAGGAGGGAATTATCGTTTAAGCGAAGTTTCGAAGAAATATGCTAAAAGTAACATACTTTCAGTACATAAGTTTTTACAATTCGTTCAATGTAAAACCGTGCCAGGGCATTCGCAATCCATCCCTTGATTTCAATAAATTTGCACTACTTCTTAGTGTACTTCAAATTCACCGAAAAATGGTGAAGGATGGTGATTCGAGACATTAACTATTTAAATCGGCAGCCACAAACCATTTTTGTAAGTATCTACGTATGAATGCACATAATATATACTCTACAAGGTGTGCACAGTAGGGTGGCCACTACAAAAGTTTTTGTCCTCGAACATTTTCTAGATTTTTAAATCAAAATTTATGGGTCGCAACAGCTTGAAGAAGGTTTACGTAGGTCTGCAAAACCCATACATGTAAGATCCAGTTATCAACGCTTTCAATATCATTTACTAGATACTTCGACACTTTATTCGATGCAACATATATATAGGATAGTACGAATGAATAGATATACCTACATGTAAATGCATGAGACCAACAGCAGCTTTTTTTTACTACAGACATTCACTTTCTATTTAATTAATTGCAAGAGAGTGACCAGCCTTTAAGTGGGTTAGAGGGCACTATGGTGCATGAAAACCTTTAGCCATGCAGCATTACCATATGGGCGAATTTTACGAGTATCGTACCCACACCATCGAATATTTCCCACGATAAAACCTTTTCGTTATTGAACTTCGTTTATTGAGTCAAATCACTACATTCCCCTAGAGCTGGTAATTTTACAGAACGTATTCCAAAATGTAGGAAAACAAAACAAACTCAATTTCATCTCTTTACCTTCTTGGAGGAAAATATTTTTGACAATTATTGGTATACTTGGTCTTTTTCATCCTCAATATCACACACACACACACACACACACACACACACACACACACACACACACACACACACACACACACACACACACACACACACACACACACACACACACACACACACGCGCGCGCGCGCACACACACACACACACACACACGCGCACGCGCGCGCGCCACGCAAACTGAGAGGAAAATGGCATTTCTGGGACACCCCGTCTAATTATCACCACTGAAAATGATTTTTCTATTCACATTCACTGCATTTGGGTCAGTGATTCTGCCGGACGTTGTAATCATTATAGATTAACCTATTTATAACCTGTTATCCCACATAAATTACTTGACTGCGTTATCATAATGAATAATTTTAAAAAGTCATGGTTAATCAATAAACTCATCCACGACGTCTATTGTAATGGAGAACAGCTGGTGCTGTAATACTGCCTCCAGTGATATTTCAGTCACTGACCAACCCCGCAATTATTTATACATTCAGTCTCGCTCGAGCGGCCGCCATATGCTGTAATATGATTATAAAGAGGTTATAACTGATGAGCAGAATATAACAGAGCTCGCCTGCCGACCTTTCGTGTTTTTCGCAATAATTCGGTTCTTTCGGATCCACCAGACACAAGTATTACACTGTCACGTTTTGAAACTATAATTCGGGATAGCGCTCGACTCCATAGCGATTTGTTCAATGACACCTCAGAGGATCCTAAACCTCCGCATGATGGTTACTAATGAGTGGACAACCCCTTCAATTTTCATAACCGCGATATACCTACATATTTCTAAAATCAGAAAAATACGTGCCCGAAGATCCATGATGAAGATTAAAAATCGTTCTTGCCAATATTCACCATCAACTTCTTTATTACAGACAAAAAACTCATTCTTGATAGCAGATTTGGATTCTACGTGGAATCCATCACACCTAGCAAACCCCAAAGAAGTGGTGGCTTGGGGGTATGCAGAAATACAGGGGCATAACATTTTTACTTGAATAACTGACAGTTTGGGAAAATATGAGGCCTAGAGGAGTTGCTGAACATTATAAATAAAATAAAAAACAAATAAATTCTTTTATAACCCTGAATTTGACCGCACTGGGTATATCTCCAACGTTATTTCAGCCTTTTAGTCCTTGAAGGCGTCACAGACTGACAGATGGGAAAATATGAGACCTAGAAGAGTCACTGAACGAAAAAAGAAAGTTCAGTAGAAATTCAAAAGTGTGTCATAGAAATGCCCGTAAAGTCAAGGTTTTGTAAATGTAGTCAACTACGTACATACAAGGTGTTTTCACGCTAAATCACGTTGTGATGTCTATTTTAACGAATTTTCGAGAAAATAAGTTCTAAGATGAGCAGTTTTTAATATATGAAAAGTTGGTCAAATTTGAGTGTTACCCATAATATATGTTGCTTCAAATCATCATGCTGCAACTTTGAAAACTCATCAAGAAGTCGTGAATCCTCATCTCAGTTATAACTGGGCATAAAAAAAAAACTGAAATATAACTTCCTTAATAAACTTCCTTAATTTATTAAGTAGAATTTGAATCTAAAGCGAGAACAGCGGGAAAATATTAGGAAAGATAACTTTATCTGTATCAAATATACACATTTCAGTTTGAGTCTATGTTTGTTTTTGCAAAGAAAAAAACGGAAATCCAATACTTGGTCCCAGCTTGAGGTTTGGGATAGCTCTATGCATTATAAAAGGGAAAGGATGTTCGTAAAGGAATCCTTCTGGAAAAGTGAATGGAGTATGGTGAATTACTCAGCGCATACTGCCAAACCACGCTCTGCTACCATGTGACAGAGTGAGAGTGAAGGTGGACCCTCGAAAGTCCCCCTTCTGGACCAGCGACACTATCACCAGTTAAGAAGAGATAGCGATTAGGTTTCAGCCTGACCGCACCCATCTTCACTGGAAGCACAAACAACTCGAGAACTGCCCACCGTCACAAGCTACAGCCTCCTTCAGTGATGACGTCACAAGCTCAGTACCAGTTACATTGAATTTTATTTTTTATGCAAAAAGCCCACCATAACTTATGTGGAACGGAAACTAAGGAATATGGCCATCATGCTTTTTAATTGAAAATATCGTACAACTACTAATTTCAAGGTAGAAATTCGAGAATTCAGTCTCAGACTATGGCTTTCGATTTCCTTCTTTTTTCCCCTGGAAAAAACCAAGTTGCCGTCAAATTGTTGACGTAACCAAGATTTGTGTCAAATGGTGATTGCCTTTACTCCTCACCTATCTATATTCTTCTAAAAGGAATAAAGGGAGATGAAATCTTTGATGCAAGAGCTATACTGACACGTAAGGGCGATACTACATACATACCTGACATTCCCGACACCTACCAAGCAGCTCAAGCCTACCGCCATCCGAATTTCGAGCAGGAGTTGTGGATCATTCCTGGATCGCGCATGCACCCTACTAATATTGCCCACGGAAAATGGCCCATCCGCAAAAACCAGCAGACATTCCATCGGAGAACTAAAGCGCTGGCAACAGCAACGAGGTTTTCCCTTTGCGGCTTTGTCTAGACACAACAGGCGCCTGAAGAAAAATCAAATATCTCAACAACTACATGTTTAACAGAATTTTTTCTGAAAGACTGACGACCCCGTTCTTGTTGTGACTTGTTCGGATCGAAATAGCTGAAGAGCAACGCAATTTTGCCGTGTTTTCGAACCTTTTCTCACGCTCGAGAACGTGTATTGAGTTGTTCGACAAAACATGTGGAGTAACGCTACGTGACTTCGCGGTAAAAGCGAGTGGGTATTCGAAATTATTCACAAAACATACTGTTGAGAAATGCAATACAGGGGCCACCCTTGGAATAAGTGTTTAGTAGATATTCAGACTGGTTTCCCCATGTTTCTTGCCTAACTGTACCGAAAATAATTGGATTAGAACAAAAAGACCCATTAATATGATGAAAATTGCGGCCTGGGCACTGCAAATTATCATTACCCTCATCCGCTCACCCCTTATTAAAGATAAAACTTATAGAATTCAAGAGAAATAAATTTGTTGGGGACAATGAGTTAGGGCCAACTGAAAGTAAAAGGTTGTTGTTGGGCCGATATGTTTGGGCCAATGGGCAGCGATGCGTTTGGGCTAGTTCGTTGCGGTTGATAGATAAATATTCTACTGCCTAAATACCTAACTTGACATAAACGAACAGTCTGATAATTGAGATAATCTTTTTCTGCCTCGAATCGTCATTCCGTAACACATAATATAGTGACTCAATTTACTGCGACCTTGGCCATTTTTACCCATTCTTCAAAATGGCAAAAAACTGACCTTTGGATGCAGTATGAAGAGGACAGGGATTATTATGAATTACCAACCTCGGCGCCGTGTGTAACAGGTATAATTTCGAATTCCACGACGACTAATTCAGACAGATTGAGGTAAAATAAAATTTTCCTTACGCATTCCAGCTCTTTCCTTCGTTGGCCCAAACACACTGCTTTTTTAATCGAAAAGAAATGATATTTTTTGTAAATTCTACCAAACTCAAATCGGATAAAACTGGACATCGCACACAGACTATGCTTACCCCCACCCCTTCGCCACCCTTTATAACATTTAAGAAAATTCCGAAAAAATGTATTTCTACATCATTAGGCAGATGAGTTGAAAGAATAAAAAACGATTTTGCAAATCGGACGATTTTTCGAGCTTATACTCCATCCACTACCCCACCCGACATAATATCGAACATCGAGAAAATCAGAAGAAATTGCACTCTAGCTATGGCATGCACCCCCCCCCCCCCCCCACCCAACGCACTCTTCACCCTAAAAAGTCATAATCTATGAGACAAAAAAAGGGAAAAATGTGTTCTGAAATGTAGGCTAGGTACTAGAACAAACAGAAAAATATTTTGTATTGATTAGAAGATTTTTCGATCCCCCCCCCCCCCCCCCCCCCACCAACCCATCGCCGCGAACATTCTGGCTCGACTAGACCCAGAACTGAGTCGATTACAAAGGGATGAAAATTACGGCCCGGGCATCGCACACAAATTTTGCCTCATACGCTGCCAAACTTTTGATTTTCTCATGGATTTGGTTTTAGAATCGCATGACACGGATTTGTACGTGGTTATTTTTTCTCTGGGCTTTAGGTCTCTTTCCCGAAAATTGAAATTCGGAAGCCCAGCTTCTGAGGGGCGTCCCTATATGTAAGTGAGGGGGGAAAAAATTGAGCCATTGATTTTGACGAGCAGAGCGGGTATTTTATTCGACGGGGGCTGCGAGTGAGTCAGATTTTATTGAGATTCACCGAGGGTTAACCCCTTCTCTTTCTAGTTGGTCCCCCTCTCACTCTTTGGTTCATTAAATGACAACGTTTGATGTATAAATATCGCATACATGAAAGGCTTTTTGATATGTGACAGACGTGTTTCAATATTCAGTATTGGCCTACCAGGATTTTTTCCCCCTTTATTAAAAATATTGTTTGTACCCTCAGGGAGATGAGGGAGAAGGGATATTAAGTCATAAAAATGAGTCAAGGCCATCAAATAAGTTTTCAAAGTAATGAAAACTATCAAAGCGCACTGAAGAGGTTTATTACCTAGTTGCCAACATCTGTGCAGTCGGGTCGACGGGTCGTCTCGTCTGCATATATTACCCTGCTGGTCAATTCCAACTCCAGCGCCAGTTTGCTAAGGAACTTCAGGATTCCACCCATATAAAATAGAGATGCGGTGAAACTTTAAATACGTTGACTGTGATCATGACGTTTTCTCTGAAAACTGCAGTACTGGAAACGCCGCCGAATCGGCAAACCTTTTTTGCGGTGATGTTCATTTCGAGAACATTTCTGATTTCATGGTGCGGCCTCATGTAGATGAAGGGTGCCTCAAACAAATGACGAGGACTGGGATGTTACGGGGGTTCATCTGCTCAAGAGAACAGCAGAATCATTGCTATGATGTTTACGAAAGTGAATTTCATTTCCATATGACATACAAGGTACATCCAGTTTCTTCCTTATTGCAATAATTACTTTCATACTAGCCTGTGTAATAAACTTTAAAAAAAAGAGAAATAAGAAAATAATGGAATATCAGGTCAGCGAGGAAACGATGACAAAAGGACACGTATTAAAAATAGAAACAGAGGACCCCCCCCCCCCCCCCCACCACAACAAGCTCTGTGCTCTGTTTGTTCTGACGACGCGTAGAGACGGGTAATTCGCTCGGGGGAAAAAAACTACTCACGAAAGAAAAACTGGTTGAATTGGGTGAGGTCAGGCCAGGCCTTTCACTCAGGAAACGCATTTCGAACTTCACGAGAGTTCGACGGTTTACCCCCCCCCCCCCCCCCCCCCCACTCGCAATTACGGACAAGTAATCGATTGACCCGTTGTGAGGCACCAAATGAATTATGAACGGAGCTCTCGCTGTTGTTTAGAAGTTCCGTACGAAGGACAAATTGGACGGCGAACCGCGGTTCATCGGAAAATTTGTCGGTAAAAAAAGTTTGGGCCTGGAGTAGGGGGATGCGCATGGGTTGGAAATTTAAATTTAGACTTCAAAATAAAATTCCTCCAGGCTAAATAAAAAAGAAGCGCTAGGCGCCTCCCCCAGGCAAGAGGGGCAGGGTCCGTGATGTCACAACTCGAATTCCAACAGATTTTGCTTCCGGGTCCTCTATGGCACCGGAAACCTTGTGATCAACGGGGTAGGCGCATGGGTCACAAAAGCGGTTTATATTATTTTTCAATGACACTGGATTGCATTTTGAGAACTCTGACACCAACCGCACTATCTTACGATCAGTACTTCTTGTTCTATGATTTTTCGAAGTTTCCAGAGGTTCCTACGTCGCAATGGGCAGGGGGATCCAGCCTATACGAGAGGGTGGGGGGAGGAGGAGAGGGAGGACCTCTGGAATCTTTGAAAAATCATAGAAAAATAATTACTTATCGTACGACAGTGCGATTAGTGTCAGACCCTCCACTCAGGGAGGAAAAATATTATCTCTTTCTCTTTCAGCGAGAATCAAAATTTCCACTCGCATTCCGCGTTTTGGACCTTTATGAACAAATTTGGTTCCGTGCCTGTCTTTTTGTCTGTGTCCAAAAAATCCTCGCAACGTCCTAAAATATATGAAAGACTGGTCGTAATGAACTGAAAACGAGGGATAGGGTACGCGAAGAGTGGCGGCCGATTCCGATTCCGATTCCGACAGGCAGATTCTGCTTGACCCGAAGAGGCAGGTTGGTTCAATCAGTGGCGGCCGATTATCGGCTACTCTTTTCATTGTGTTTGCGTTTTCGCGCAACATTAGTAGGTCAACATGGACTTGTCAGGTGAGGAGCTAGCTGCAATTTTCATAGCCAGTGAAGGAAGAGCACATTTTCTGGAGGAAAGGCGGTCATGTGCATGAGATACTTCGATCAAGGGAAGTTATCGGGGAATTTCATCACCTTTTCCCACAGTTGAAAATGAGCGCGGAAAAGTTTTTTGAGTATACAAGGATTGAGCTGCCCACATTCAACTAAATTCTTCGGAAGATAGAAGGGCGTTTGGTTCGCAACCTGCATAAAAGACCGATTTACCCAGAAGAGAGACTGTTGATTACATTGAGGTAAGTCAACTGTTTACATACCTACAAAATAATATTCCCAGTTAAGACATATACATAATAAGTGTAGGTAACTAATAGGTATGGTTTTAGTAAGGGTTGAAAATTCCTAATGTAGGCAAATTATCCATAAAACTTCCAACTTGAGATATCATTTCTCTGGATTCACTAAAAAAAATTTCGTTGGAGGTTGAATAGGCTTTGTATGTATCTTCTGTAATACGCTCTTCAGGACATGCTTCGTAACTAGATATCTGCTCATACCTATACCACTTTCATGTGATTTTTAGATGGCAATTGAAGAAGAGAATACCTAATGGCTGAGGGAGTTTGTTGTAAGGAAATAATAAGAAGAACTGTACCTACATAGGTAATAAAATTTTAATTACAAAACATATCGAACAATTTAAATGAGCGTAAAATTAAAAGGGCGACGAACTAATTATGAGATCATGAAAATATATAGATAAAATTTAAAAAGTTACAAAATAGAGCAATATTATTTACGCTGAGATCTTTTTTTTTTAAAAATACCAACTAAGAAATTGCCAGCTACTGTAACTGAGTAAAAGAGTTGGTGAAACCGTCAACTTCTTCGAGAGGAAATGTCACATTTTCTACCATGGTTTCTACGATGTGACCGCCTCGAGTTCCCAAATCTGTATGCAGAATCGGCAACCGGAATGTTCTGTTCATTCCGGTAGGCAGGTACGTTCCGATTACCGGTCAAGCTTTTCGGAATCGGCCGCCACCCATCGCACTGACCTGTTAATAGTGGCTCATTTTGTTCTCGCTGGTTCGCGCCGGCACCTGCTCTCGGAATCGGAATCGGCCGCCACTCTTCGCGTACCCTTAGGTTCGTACATAAAAAGGCCCCACATGAATTTCATCAACATAGGACTGTAACTTCTGAGCGAGCTAACGTGAAATCCTTGCTACACGCAACACTTCCATCCAATCGACCGAAGGTGGTGAAATTCAAAAGGGTTATTCGCGTAGGTACCCAAGTACGAATTGCATGTGGATCGGGCAGCATTATTTCCGTCAGCACACCAGCCATCGTGTAAACTTTTGTTATAACTACCACAACTTTACCAGCGGTTGGTATCAACACGAATTCATCACCACCAATACGATTTGATGGGTGCATTTGAATGTCTGGTAATTTGTATGAAGATGGCCATTGAGATCATGTAACAGTACCGGAAGAAAAACGGAGTTATTGAACGGTTGTCTATTTCCACTAATACACGAAGAACAAACGCGAAAAATACAATATTTAAAAAAAAAACAGTGTATTTTTCGTGTATTAGTGGAAACAGACAACCTTTCAATAACTCCGCTTTTATTTTTCTTTGAAATGGGTTTCCACGATTTCATCGCGAGTGATTTAGTTCGTACAGAGGAAGAGATATGCCACACCTCGGACCACGTTTTTCCAAAGTTCTACGCCCATTTCAACTCATTCCAGACTCCCAAAAACGTAGCTTTTCGTCTCCCACAGAGATATTTCATTTGGAACAACCAAGAAAAAAGGAAATTCTATGGAACGATTCGCTGCGAACCAAGACAACGTCGTATATAAAAGTCTACCTTGAAGGCTCTCTTAGAGCTAACCTTCCTGCTCACCTCTGGAAAATTTCATTTCATAAATATATACGTTAATTCTGAGTGGAGGGATAATGTTTGTCAGCGGGAAATTTTCGAGTTTGTTTTACATTCCTGGCGACAATAAGGTAGTTAAAGTATGTATAGAATCATGAGGTGCATACATATAGAACCGGCGCGATTTCCTATAAGCATGGCGCGAGCAGGCTATTAGGTAGCGAATTTAGAAGAAAATAAGCTACCGCAATGAATCCAAAAAAATTAAATCGTACCTACATGAATTTTTGGTATTTTTGATTTTGTTTCCGTTTCAGATCATTCTGAATCCATCCCTTTATTTCAATAAAAACGCTGCAAAGTCCTTGTCACATGGGTTTATTATTCCACTGGACATACCTACAGAAACGTTGGCTGTTCATTTATTGTTTCTTTCATGCGCAACAACTGAAATAGCTATTTTTGATGGTTTTCACCTATTTTGGCCCCCAAAAAACACAAATTAGTCTCCTAGCTCTTCCTCTTTTTTTTTTTTTTTAATTATCTTTGATCATTGATAATGCCACTTAATTGTCTTGATTCACCTGTTGATACGGCTGTTAGTGTTATTATACAAATTGATGGTGATTACAGACAATTTCCTAGGTTTCTGACTCATAAAAACTGAATTTTGGGAGCTGAACCGTCGTTACAACCTCAGTTCTTCACTCGTTGGTCAAAATCAACTTCATATTCGGTCTTCTCGCCTTGAAAAATCATGGAAAACGATACCTCTCAAGCTCATGTTAACTAAAACCTCAAAACCCTCGAAAACCCCTATTTTTCACCCGTAACACCCCTGGGTGTACCGATCGGGCTGCCAAGCTTTGGAGCACAACTAGCACCCAAATCTGTTCCCAAATGGGGACCCAATCTGTGTGGAAAGAACGACGATTTTAGATCCAAATTTAACGTAAATTTAAGGCTGAAATTTCGTTACAACCTCAATTTTCTACTCTCTAGTCAAAATCGACTTCGTATTCGGTATTCTCGTCCTAAAAAAACATGGAAAACGGCACCTCATTAGCTCACGTTACTTAAACACCTTAAAGCCTATTTTTACATCCATTTTTCACCCATAACACCCTTGGTTATATTCCGATCGGGCTGCAAAGTTTCGGGACGCAACTAGGGCCCAAATGGAGCCTGTGTGCGAAAGAACGAATTTTTTAGACCGAAAATAATATGCATGATAAGGCGTACGGCGGACGGACATATGGCATTTTTTGAATCCACGCATCTTGGAACGTCAAAGAAAAAATGTTGAAGGGGTGTTACAAAAAGTTTTTGCTGTTAATACATAGGTGTATTGTTCACAGAATAAACTAAAATTTATATGTATAAATTTATGATTGTAACATTCCATTCAATATCGGAACCTGGCTAAGATTCGAAATTCAAAATTTTGCCAATATTGACCAACAAAAGGAAGAGTTCGAAAACGAGCAATTTTCGAAAATAAAGAGTGGGTCAGATTTGAGTGAATCGGGTCAAAAATGGATAATAACTGTTATATGGATACAAGTATACTAACATTTATGAAATGTGTAACATTGAAAAGATTGTTTATAGTAAAAAATATTACCTACTCAAAAAAGACAGATGGGTCATATGCAATTTTTTGGGGTGGGTGGGGAGGGGGGAGATGCAAATCAGTAAAACGGCTAAAACCACCAACAATATAAAACATTTTACAACTATTACAATATACTTCAGTAATCAGTGGTTCAGGTAACTAGTGGGATTTACATTTTTTTTAAATTGCCAAAAACAATAACTGACCACAAGTCGGTAAATGCTGAATTTTTGGGGTAAACAATTATTGCTAATAATTGGTAAAAATTATTATTAAATCACTAAAATGTAACAGGATGTTACTTCGAAAATTCGCTCATACGATTATGCAGCATGACTGGAACTTTTCCACTCTCGCCGCCACAGTAGAGTAGTACGAGTTTGCTTGTATTCGTTAACATCCATCATTTCGGCGCTTGTACGTACGGGGCTGAAAAAATGCGCAGCCTCGTCGAATATATAGTTTGGCGGGTGAAAGGAGAGGATATTTAGGGAGGGGAGGGTTGAAACCTGAGAATAATTAACCCTCAAAGCCCTGCAAACTCAAGTCGGCCATCAGATAACGATCAGCACTGCCGGAAAACTGACAAACTCGACTCGACTCCTCAACCGAGCGCAGCAGTGGCGATGGCGGTATATCAATTTTGAGGCCCCCCCCCCCCCCCCCTCCAACCAAGGGGAAATTGTCATTAAAACTTTGACTATCTGCTCTGGGTCGTCGACGTTCGAATGGAGAGAGTGAGAGAGAGGCGACTTGATATATGAGTCTGTCATGTTAGAGCAACTAAGGTTTATGGTAGTTTTGAAACACATACGCATGTACGCGGATTATTTATGTAAGTTAGAGGGTCGCAGCAGGCCCGGAAAAAAATATACCAAACGTGTATTTCAACCGTTCGTTATTTACTGGTCAAAAATATGTTTCTATTCCCATGCATTATTAATGCAAAATTATATTAAACTCTGTACCTTTCAAGTTAAACCATTCAATCACGAAACTCGGGAACTGAAGCCATGGAATACTGTGGCGCTCGTTTACTAGAGTTTACTACACACGTAATTATCTGATAAATACTGAAAATGTTAGGAACGTAACGCAACGATTCAGCATGTAAACTAGCAAATCCTAACCCGCTTTTCTAATAGCTACTTGGACTATTAACAACCAAACTGAATAATCCGAATTATCTGAACAATTCGTAGATCTGAACGGGTCATTGACCTATACGCCAGAATACAAGCAGAATTCTGGCTACGAGACCTACAGTTGATTTTGAACTACTTTATTATTAATGTATACCTACGACTCATCTTTGAAATAAATTAATAATAAAATATTACTGAAGTACTATCATCAGAATATTAATAATTTAACATTAGAACAATATAATTCCTTGACTTTTGCCAGTTTTTACGGAATTCCCTGAGTCTTCCCTGACTAGCGGCCACTCGGATACATCCATTTTTGCATACCTACATAGATAGCTAAAAATGACTCAGATGCCAAAAACCAATTTAAATTCACCACAAAAATGGTATAGGATGGTATAGGATACTTGAGACAAAAATAGACAATGGCCAACAAACAATTTTTCACTAGGAAGGTCTAAAACTACATTTTCACATTTTAAGGATTGCAAAAATGTGAACTACAGAAACAACGGTGGGGAGGGGGGTGTTCAAACCTACGGACAAAACAATGAACATTTTCGACAGTTCAAATTGGGTAAGTTAATTCGAAAATTCGCTCAAATGACCATGCTGCATGACTAGAACGTTTTACTTGTATGGAAGTCCTAGTAGGTTACAGGCCGATTTCGAAGAAATTCAACGGGATGATACCACACTTACCCACATAAGCCCTTTCATGCGTTTGGTTTCGGGCATTTCAAGGATATAGCGACACAAAAACACAGTGTCATAACGGTGATATAGACAGAGGGGGGAACCCATGCAGGTCATAATAAATTGACCGCTGTGGCTGAATCCATTTGCAACATTCATCAGCTTGCAATAGACGCGTATGTTCTTTTTCAAAACCACGATGCGTAGAGGGAACCTTCACTTAACATATTGATCAATTAGGTTAACACCCACACTTTGATTAGGGAAATCCTCATCAACACACGACCAGATGACATGATGAACATACCAGGCAATACGTGTACTTGGGCCTTTGGGCGAAAGATCCGTATTTTTATCGCCGTTTACGTTCTAATCTCAAAATACCTCGTCCTTCACAATTGCGCCTCGCTACCAAAAACAATCAATTTAATGAACCTAATAATTAACTGCTTGATAACACTTCTCTATTGGATCTCTGAAACAATGGAACATCCCGTCTTTGTATAGCGCACAGGG
This sequence comes from Leptopterna dolabrata, assembly GCA_954871275.1. NCBI lineage: Eukaryota > Metazoa > Arthropoda > Insecta > Hemiptera > Miridae > Leptopterna > Leptopterna dolabrata. The sequence goes on along the minus strand of OX940974.1, from coordinate 89,548,124 downwards.
CGGCAATTTCAATTAAACTCCCTTGTTTAACATCGTCACGTTACAGAGGAAATCGTCCCGATTTCTACCGAGCTATCTTTTGTTATCCATCGATCAGACCGCTAATAGAATTTGAAAGACGGAATCGAACGCTGACTTCATTAAATCTATCCATTAAACTGACTGATCTATTCTATCACACTTCATCAATTAAATAATGTTCAAAATACAAGGTAGGATACGGATTTTGGATGTATGTTCTTGTTGTGATCGGCTGCTCCTCCACAACCAATGTAATGTACATACATGTTGTACCTCAGAGTGGGGACCCCCCGACCCCCCTCTGATCATGTCAGGGGCCTATAAAGAGCCGAGGGGCCAACAAATACATAACCATTCTCAAGCTAACTTTCGGCCTCGTCTGTTCCATCCTTAATCACTACACTGGTGACCCCGAGTGGTGACACGCAGCCTCCGCCCGCCGTCTGCGACCGCGGTGCGACGACAGCGACGACAGCGCCTAGCAACGACGAACAACGCCGCTCAGCGCCCGCCGACCGTCTGCGACGAGCCCCACCTCCGCAGCACTACGCCCGGCACACGCACCCCACTCCGACGCCCCACAGCGCCGCCCCCACCGACGCCACACAGCGGCGCCCCACTCCGACGCCCGCCTCGACGCCCAACGCTGCGGCCCCCCGCTACTTCGCCCCACCAACCGATTCCTATATAAGGAAACGGACGCCGGCGCCTCGCACACTTCCTGCTGACACTTCCAGACGACACCTCTCCGGGACTGGCGCCTACAACGAGAACACGGACCCGAAACCACCGACACCCGCAGAAACGACTCCACCGACATCAACGCTCCAGCTCCGGCCGTACGACCCCGCATTCCCGCACGTCTGATTCGCCCAACTCGAGATCACATTGACTCACGAAGGCCTCACGAAGGCCCCCAACGACACCGACACATTGTACGCATAATATCGCGCTCATCACGTTTAGCGTGCTCAGATGATTTCTTTCAAAAATTACAAATATTCAAGTTGAAATGTCTGGCACTGCGATCTCTGATTTTATTTTCAATATCCCATAGCGAAAGCATCCCCAGAATAAATCATGGCAAAAGTACACGAGGGGAAACATTATGTAGGTACTCATGCTGTTCCATTTATGAATACTTCAGCGGGACAAAAGCACTTAGTTTATTTGATTCCAAAAGTATTAAATGCTCTACCCTTCGGCCTCGCGGAATCAAGAAACATAAAACCATAAATAATATGCTAAAAAATGATCCAAATTTCATGTTGAAATTCAACAAGTTTTTGCCAATTTTCTCTTAACATGAATAAAAACGTAACGCAAACATTTTTCAAGACCAAAATATTCTTCTCATCTACTATTTATCATTTGTTATACACATGTTATTTTCCTTTGTTAAGCTACATTTTGTTTTTTGATTGACGGTAAAGAAGATTTTGCACCGAGAATTTTGTAAGAAGCAAGGAAGAGAAATGTAATTATATATACACGTATAAATTAATATTAATTATTTAGTCTGTCGAAGTGTGCTCCCCACCCGCTATAGGAGCAAGCTCGAGCGGGGGGTATTATTTTGTAAATTAGTTTAAAAATTGTAACTTTTATTATTTCTCTGTAGTACTCTGCAAAAATAAAGATATTATTAAAAAAAAAAAAATTTAACAGGCATCACGGCACCGGCGACTGACAAACAAAACGTACCATGACGTACACCGACACATTATGTTATCAAGTTCAACAAAACCACTGAGGTTGTCGAGGTTTCCAGCTGTGGTCATCTGTGGGTATTCAAAATTTACTACATGTGCCACTTTACCTCAACAATAATATAATTCCGTACGCCAACGAGGCAATGTATCTAGGAATGGCACTAGATGCGAGACTGAGATGGACAGCGCATGTTGGAAAGAAAAAACGCTGCAAAGTCCTTGTCACATGGATTTATTATTCTATTGAACACACCTACAGAAATGTTGCCTGTTCATTTATTGTTTCTTTCACGTGAAATAATTCGAATAGCTATTTCTGATGGTTTATTCCAATTTTGGCTCCCAAAATACAAATCAGGTACGCTCCTTTTTTTTCCAAATTATCTTTGATCACTGGTAGTGTCATTTAATCGTCTTGATCCACGTGTTGAAACTTTTTCTAGTGTTATTATACGAACTGATAGTGATTTCACACGATTTCCCAGGTTTTTGACTCACGAAAAATCAATTTTGGGAGCTGAACAATTGGTAGAACCTCAATTCCACTCATTGGTCAAAATCGACTTCATGATCGGTCTTCTCGTCCCAAAAACATGGAAAAGATACCTCAAAAGCTCATGTTGCTAACATGTTACTAAAACACAAAAAGTACCTATTTTGTAAACACATTTTCACTCATAACACCCCTCGGTATATTCCGTTCGGGCTGCAAAGTTTCGGGACACAACTGAGCATGTGTGCGAAAGAACGAATTTTTTAGACCGAAAATGAAGCCGGTATGCGTGATACGGCGGACGGCGGCGTACGGCGGACGGACACTGCATTTTTGGCACCTACGCACCTTGAAACGGAAAAGAAAAAATTTTGAGGGGATGTTATAAAAATTGTTTGCTGAGCGAATACATAGGTGTATTATTCACAGAATAATAAACCAAAAGTACTGGTTGATGGGCAGACGGTCAAAGTTGTCTGTGCAAAACAAATTAACCCTGTACAATCAAGTCTTGAAACCTGTATGGACTTACTGAGCGCAGCTGGGGAGGGCGCAGCTGTGAGGGGGCTCAGAGCAACCGGGAGATAATCCAGCGCTTCCAGAACAGTGTACTCAGGAGAATTGTCAATGCACAACATGGTACAATCGGAATGACAGACTCCACAACGACCTTGAGGTGGAAACTAGCGACGAAATCATGAAGAAAACTGCGGCTACGAGGTCATGCGAACACCAAAGCTGTGTCCAACTACTTGACGATGATGATTTGCTAGGAAGACTGAAAACTTTGCAGTTTTTGTTTTCAGTCTTCCTAGCAAATCATCCTCGTCAAGTAGTTGAAACGCTGTAAAGTACTTGTCACATGGGTTTATTATTCTATTGGACATACCTACAGAACTTTTGGCTGCTCATTTATTGTTTCTTTCACGTGAAATAATTCGAATAGCTATTTCTGGTGGTTTCCACCAATTTTGGCCCCCAAAACACGAATTAGGTACGCTCCTTTTTTTCCAAATGATCTCTGATCATTGGTAGTGCCATTTAATCGTCTTGATCCACGTGTTGACACTTTTTCTAGAGTTTTTATAGAAATTGATGGTGATTTCAGACGATTTCCCAGGTTTTTGACTCTAAAAAAATCAATTTTGGGAGCTGAACAAATATTTGGTAGAACCTCAATTTTCCACTCTTTGGTCAAAATGGACTTCATATTCGGTCTTCTCGTCTCAAAAAACATGGAAAAGATACCTCAAAAGCTCATGTTACTAACATGTTACTAAAACACAAAAAGTACCTATTTTGTAAACACATTTTCACTCATAACACTCCTGGATATATTCCGATCGGGCTGCAAAGCTTCGGGACACAACTAGGGCCCAAATAGAGCATGTGTGCGAAATAACGAAATTTTTAGACCGAAAATGAAGCCGTTATGCGTGATACGGCGGACGGACATTGCATTTTTGGAATCTACGCACCTTGAAACGGAAAAGAAAAAATTTTGAGGGGGTGTTATAAAAATTTTCTGCTGAGCGAATACATAGGTGTATTATTCACAGAATAATAAACCAACAGCCACGCGAACTAACGCAGAGAAATAAGATTTATTCTCAACGGTTCAAAATGAACTTGATTGTGTTCTGTATCTTGTGATGATGTTAGGTAGTACAATTAAGTCAACAATGGTGTAATAAAAATAAACTAAAAGAAAAGAAATTCTGTGGTTATTATGTTGAGGGAAGGACCTAGTGAGTACCGTGTCAAGTCGGTAACTGAGGCCTGTCTGCAATTTGCTTAATGTTTTCTAGTGGGAACGGAGATCCGGAAAGTAAGACACAGTGATGAGCAGCAGCCAGTTCAGTTAGCGTATGTGCCTGTAATATGTAATGGTACTGTCTCGGTTTTCCTCCTTTTTTTAAATTTATTTATTTTTTATAATAAATATGATTTCAGAGCCTGAAGAAAGGTAGCAGCGCTCGCGTAGTAATCTGACCACCTACACTTACCGCAACAACCACAGAAAAACATTGAGAATCCCAAAATCCAGAAAACACAATAACAAACCCGCCATCTCCGTACTGGCGCCATATCCAACACCAGTGGCGCTAGTGGGGGCGCCTAATATCGTCTACTCTCAAGCCTTCCAAGACCCTCATTTAGCTATTGTTTGGAACTAGTGGTCCACTGAACCCACAAACGCCTGCACAGCAATACTGCTGACCGTTTTGGTGTGTTATTCTCTGAACAATGCACCTATGTATTCAGTTCGGAAATTTTTTTTTTGGAACACCCCCTCGAAATTTGTTCTTTTACGTTTCAAGGTGTGTAGATTCCAAAAACGCAATGCCCGTCCGCCATCATCGATATCTACCATAATTTTCGGTCTAAAAAAAATCGTTCTTTCGCACATATGCTCCCCTTGGGCCCTAGCTGCGTCCCCTACCTACGCAGCCCGATCGGAAAACACCTAGAAGTGTTATAGACGAAAAATGGGAGAGAAAGGTAGGTACTTTTTAAGTTTCAGTGAACTTGGGCTTGTGAGGTATCGTTTGCCATGTTTTTTAGGGTTAGGAGACCAAACGCGAAGTTGATTTTGACCACAAAGTGGAGGACTGAGGTTCAAACGAAATTTTAAATCTCAAAATTCAATATTTACGGTCAAAAACCTGTGAAAATGGCTGTAATCACCAGAAATTTGTATAAAAACACAGGAGGTAGCATTAAGAGGTGAATCAAGACAATTCAATGACAAATTCAATGATCAAAGATCTTTTTTTTTTTTGGAACGAAACTGGTGAAAACCGTCAAAAATAGCTATTTCAATATTATTACATTTGAAAGAAACAATAAATGAATAAGCCAACATTTTTGTATAGCCAACAGAATAATGAACCCATGTGACAAGGGTTATGCAGCGTTTTTGCAAGTGGAAGCACCAATGGTCCAAAGCTAAATAAAAGTTTTCGATAAAATAGGCGACTGGTTGAAGGGAGAAAGAAGGGTTTTCTTTCTCCCTTCTTCAACAAGACGGCGCCCGCCTTGCTGAAAGTTTAAGTGTATAATGCATACTGATTTACCGTGATGCGAAACTATCAACCATCGTTTAGACTTGGGAAGATAATGAAGAAGCACCTACATCGAGGCTCTGGCGGGAGGTGTTGAGCATTAAAAAAAAAGTAATATTTCGTAACATGGGGTGATAAGGGCATTAAAAAGATGATAACGTGTTGAGCGCGGACGTCCGCTGAATACGGATGGGAGAGTAAATCTATCCAAGGGAAACCCTTGGATTCACTGACGTCATACCTTTTTTTCAGGCTCAGAAGAGAATCGCATGACCTTTGAACCGCTCCATCAACTTACCTGAGAACAAAGAAGAGAAAAATTTAACATCAAGATACCACAGAAACAGCTAAATGACCAAATGTTCTACTTTGCATTTGGCAAATTTTTGAAGATGATACGCTACTGCCATTGGCCGGAAGTCGAAACCCTCCCCTACGTCATGTATTACTATTATTATTCTCTATATGTAAATGTATGTTACTCTTGTGTCACTCCAGACGAAATATGGCTTTGGCTACGAGGTGAAAAAAGGCCAAATTTTGCCAAAATATTTGCAATTACAAACAAAATGTTGAGTTTGAAGATGAGAATTTATGGTACACGAAAAGTGGGTCAAATGTGAGTGGCTGCGGGTCAAAAATCGCTATAAACCAGTAGAAAAATGCTGAATATCACCAAGTATTGCCACGAAATCACTAAAAAGGTGCAGGATGGAGAGTCAAAATACCAATTTTGAATAGCCAAAATCATTTTGCGTACTAAACTGATCTGTGTTTGCTTGAGTAGCTTTAATCGAAACTTCGCCCATATGGCCATACTGCATCAACGGATTTTTTTTGCTTTTTTTTGTAATGATAGGATCAATTAAATTGAAAAAGCGGCCTATGAACTGCGTTTCGCTTCAAACGCCGCAGAATAACTGCTCTCTCTCGACGGAACGTACAGTTTTAATTTCCATTTTACAGCTCAATAGTATTTTATGACCCCTCACACAAATGAAAGCAAAAAAACTGTTGAAATTTCAATGGGACATCATTTTATGGAGTAGGACGGGTACGGAAGAACAATGGAAAGCGCTGCTAGCGCCCTCTCGTGCCTTTTAGTTCAACAATATTCTGTCTACGAGCTCCCTCCAAGGTCCCCCCATACTGGGATAGGAAACGACGCCCGCCGCACCGCAGCGCCGTTCTCCGTTAAGTTTCCAATCATATTGGATCCAGGCAGCATCAGACAGCGAAACCTCATTCACTTCCGATCATGTTCTTTTCGAATAATTTCACAGGATTTGAAACGCCAAGCACAATACACTTAACTAGCATTTTTAGTAATAATTTTCAATTGGCTACGATATTACTTCTCCAAATTTACTTCGCTTTGGTATGGACATTAGCAAACCACAGAATTGATCCGTTGTTTGTGGTTTGAATTAACAGTGGTCATGTTTACAACGTCACTGACGTAAACTGAAGACCGTAAACAGAAGAGATAGAGAGAGAAGGTTCATAATCTATTTTGTTAAATTTAACCTTACCAATCTCACCATTCCTTTGATTGTATGAGAATTCACAATAGCGAGAACGGTACATCCGCGTCCCGCCTGCCAAGAAAACCGAAAACTGCCTCCATAACTACCTACACCAAGACACTGTTTACACGACAGAACAAGTAGCTCCACAACACGGCCCCCTTTGGGGGGGGGGTCTCCGGTGTTGATTTTTCCAACAATCATTCTCGAGGGGCCCTCTGAGGACGTGCACCAAATTTCAACCGTCGGGACCATCAGGTGACTGAGTTACGGAAGTTTGAAAATCGCTTTTTCAAGTTCTTGTTCTTTGACAGGGCTACAGTCTCAGACATAACAGATCGTGCTGAAATTTTGCACAGAAATTCGCTATGCTCCAAGGAAGTGCCTTTCGTGCAATTTGCCCGGTCCCCACCATCTTTTGGAAATTCTTAAGTAAGTAGGTAGGTACCGTGATAAATGTTTACTTCAAGAAACATCCCTGTTTTAAAAACGCTGCGAAGTATTTGTCACATGGGTTTATTATTCTATTGTACATACCTACAGAAATGTTGCCTGTTCATTTGTTGTTTCTTTCATGTGCAATGATTGAAATAGCTATTTTTGATGGTTTCCACCAAGTTTGGCCCCCAAAACACGGATTAGGCTCGGTTTTTTTTCCCTCATTTAATTGTCTTGTTTCACCTGCTAATACTACTTCTAGTGTTATACAAATTTATGGTGATTTCAGACAATTTCCCGGGTTTTTGGATTGTAAAAAATGAATTTCGGGGTTACAACCTCAATTCTTCACTCTTCGGCCAAAATCAACCTAATATTCGGTCTTCTCGCCCTAAAAAAACATGGAAAGCGATACCTCATAAACTCATGTTCATTAAAACCTCAAAAATCCCTCGAAAATCCCTATTTTTCATACTCATTTTTCTCCCATAACACCCCTGGGTGTATTCCGATCGGGTTGCAGACCTTCGGAGCACAACTGGGACCGAAATGTGTTCCCGAATGGAGACCCAAACTGTGCGCGGAACAACGACGATTTTAGACCAAAATTTAACGTAAATTTAAGGCTGGAACTTCGTTAGAACCTCAATTTTCCACTCTTTGGTCAAAATCGACTTCATATTCGGTCTTCTCGCCCAAAAAATATGGAAAACGATACCTCAAAAGCTCATGTTACTAGAACACAAAATACACTGCCAAGGTGTTGGCACAGGAGCTTCCTCGTCACAATCAGAGTGACCCATTATAAAACAGACTCGGAAGCAAAATAACATAACATTACATTACATTACATAACATTACATAACGTTAAATATACATATTACATAACATTACATTACATAACGTAACATTACATAACATTACATGAAATATACATATTATGCATAACATGACTTCCATAATACATTACGTCCATTATACATAACTAGCCTGACCGCTCGCTTCGCTCGCTATCCGAGATTCGCTGTACGCAGTATCGTGGAACCAACAAACGACGGAAAAATCCCATACCCTACCGGGTATTTGTGCCCAATTTTATCAAAATCCGTCAAGCCATTCAGGAGTTGACCATGGTCGACCATATTTCCGCTATGGTCAGGGAATTAAAAATGCGCCTACGTTCAACTTGGGAGGCTACCGGATATTGGTGCCAAATTTGGTCGATATCTGTTGAGCAATTCGGGATTCGACCATGGAGGGGCCCATGGATGCGCTAAGGTCGACCGCGGGGGTAGTCCGAAGGGTCGATCGTAGATAGAATTTCACGTAGATTACGAATACGCGATAAAAAATAGGGGTTACCATTTCAATTAACGAAGTTGACCATGGTCGACCATAGTTCCGCTATGGTCAGGGAATTAAAAATGCGACGTTGCACAACTTGGGAGCCTACTGGATACTCGTGCCAAATTTGGTCGATATCCGTCAAGCCATTCAGGAGTTGACCATGGTCGACCATAGTTCAGCTATGGTCAGGGAATTAAAAATGCGACGTTGCACAACCTGGGAGCCTACTGGATATTCGTGCCAAATTTGGTCGATATCCGTTGAGCAATTCGGGATTCGACCATGGAGGGGCCCATGGATGCGCTATGGTCGACCGCGGGGGTAGTCCGAAGGGTCGATCGTAGATAGAATTTCACGTAGATTACGAATACGCGATAAAAAATAGGGGTTTTCATTTCAATTAACGAAGTTGACCATGGTCGACCATAGTTCCGCTATGGTCAGGGAATTAAAAATGCGACGTTGCAGAACTTGGGAGCCTACTGGATATTCGGGCCAAATTTGGTCGATATCCGTCAAGCCATTCAGGAGTTGACCATGGTCGACCATAGTTCCGCTATGGTCAGGGAATTGAAAATGCGACGTTGCACAACTTGGGAGCCTACTGGATATTCGTGCCAAATTTGGTCGATATCCGTCGAGCCGATTGGCCGTGCATAGAAGGACAGACAGACAGACAGAGCGCATGCGCAGGGCGAACCGCTGGTTCTATCATGTTGAAATTTATATGGGACCTCAATGGGCCCTACCCGCTTAATCCCTGAGAATTACATTGAAATTGGGTGAAATCTTTGGTTACTACGGCTGTAACAAAGAAATTGAATCTATTTCACGCCAGCGCATGCGCAGAGCGCACCGAGGGTCCGATCATGCTGAAATTCATACTGGAACTCACTAGGCCTTGTCCAAACAACCCTTGAAAATTTGAGCGAAATTGAATCAAAATTGTGAAAGTTATGCGTGTTTGTTGAATTTAACGTTAGCGCATGCGCAGGGCGTACCGCTGGATCAATCATGTTGAAATTTGTATGGGACCTCAAGGGGCCTTATCCGCACCATCCCTCAAAATTTGAGCTGAATCAATTCAAAATCGTGGAAGTTATGGCTGTAACAAGGAAATGCGGACAGACTCACAGACTCACAGACTCACAGACCGACAGACACGGAACCAAATTTGTTCAGTAGGCTTTGAAACGCAAAATGCAAGTGGAAATTTTGATTTCTGAAGACAAAAATTTTTTGGCTCACGAAAGTGAACACAAGGCTTCCGCTGCTTCGCAGACTCGGAAGCAAAATAACTAATATACCCTTTTTCATCCACAACACCCCTGGGTATATTCCGATCCGGCTGCAAAGTTTCGGGACACAACTAGGGCCGAAATGGATCCTGTGTGCGAAAGAACGAATTTCTTGGACCGAAAATAAAGTAGATATGGATGATACGCCGTACGGCGGACGGACATTGCATTTTCTGAATCTACACACCTTGAAACGTAAAAGAACAAATTTCGAGGGGATGTTATAAACATTTTTTTCTGAGTGAATACATAGGTGTATTATTCACGGAATAATAAACCAAAATCTACCCACAAAAAACCTCCTCGGCCGCAAAAAGGATTGAAATCCATTTTGCCCGCCAAAATAGCATGCTCGGTGCTTCGCACCTCGCTCTTGTATACGCATATATAAGAACATATCCCTCCCTCCTCTGGTGGATATGCGTATAGAAACCTGTTCCCCGGCAGCCTAAAAAGCCCGCCAAGCAACGTTGAAAGAAATTTCGGGGAGGGGGGGGGGGGGGGGGACTGGCTTCTCTAAGCATAGCCAACAGAGGGGGAAGGAACAGGTTTCTATAGTAAGGAACAGGTTTCTATAATGCATAACCATAAGCGAAGTGCGATTCGGCGGGCAAAATGAATGTCAATCCTTTTTGCGGCTGAGATTTTTTTGGCGGGCAAATTTCTACGACAGGGTTGCTTTTGCGGGGTAGTTTACAGAATTTTTCATCGCACAATTAATTACCTATGCTGAGGCGGAGCCAGAAATTTTTTTTGGTGGTGGGGAGGGGGGGGGGGGATCGTTTACTCCCAAACTCATATTACAATCACTCCCCCAACCTAGAACATATAAAATCACATGTAACATATAAAATATAAGAACACAGAACATTATAAAGCATATAAATCTATAAAATATTCTAGGTCCCAACCTAGAACAAATAATGTTCAGTCAAGGGGTGGCCAAGACAAGAGAAACATCAGCATGCTGGAACAAGGTATGTACCTGCTGCACATGACAATAATTTATCGAATGGCTAATTATCAAGATGGAAGTGAAAAAAAGATACATAGTTGAATGATTTTTATAATAGGAACAAGTTTTTTTGCCAACTGACATCAACAAGTGGATTTGAGCGATATGTCCAATGTGATATGGACACGTACATGTGATGTGTGGCATGGATACATGTGTCGCATGTTTCTGGACGTTAATACTTTAACAAAAATTATCTTAGTGATACGATGTTTTATCATGAGTTTCAAGCATATACATAACCTTTTCGAACAGGTTCAGTGACAAGAAATTGCAGGTATTGGTCGATGACGCTATGAACTACAGTGCTATCATACAAAAAGCAAAACTTGCACAACCCTGCTACAGCACTTCGAAATGTCCTGTTCTGACCTCTTTGGGTGATTAGAGGAAAAAAACCTAATCGGATGTGGGTTCTGGACAATCATTCAGGAGGTTGAGTTTAGAGAATTCACTCCTTGGTAAATGGAGAAAATTACATTATGTCGCGATCGCAGTGTTGCTCATCAACATGAGATGGCCCTGAGGCAGGAGCAAGGAATCGCAAGAGCAAGAAGTTGATGGCGCACTAATTAAGTCTTCTGCGAGGGCAGTTAGAGATGAATAATGGACGACACATGACTGGCTATTTTGATTCAACTCACCTCCACGTTTGTTTTTTAGTTTCGACTTCTCAGATAAGTTCAAAAGTGTCCCTTGTCGTTCGGGCATTGTTTACTAACATTTGATTTGACTGGAAAAGTCATAAAACACAGCAATCAACAAAATTACAGTAGGCAACTAGCAAAGCACAACAAAAAGTGCAAACCACATCAACGAACGGGCACAGTGAGAGCCTGTGTGAATCCTCAGATGTCCTGGCCAACACAAGAGCACGAACTAGCAACTGCGCAAGAGTGAAGGAAGAATGCCAGGTGGTACCCAAGTGGGTAGGTACCTACAGGTGTAGCTACTGGAGTCCCGAAAATTATCGAAATATCTAGTGTAAGCCTTGAAGACTTACCTAATCCAGCAGAATTCATAATTAAATCATTAAATATTTACAGTCGGTAGGGTAGGAATTGCTAAAAGTCATTGATCTTCAAAATCTCGTATTTTGGCGTACGTTATTCCGTCGAAGGTCGAATACCGTCAGCCGTACGAAGATCGTGATTTCTGGTATAAATACGAGATTTCTCGTACGGCTGGCAACACTGCCCCTCATCTGTCAGCCGCAGTCGTAAATCATCCACCCTCACCTATCATCCGCGCTACAATCGCCTACGAGACAACAACCAAAACAAAGGATGTGCGCAATACTGTAACGTGTCATGATTTTACGCTCTAAAACAACCCAAAACAAAGCTTTAAAGTAATGAAGAACTTACTCAAAACACGCTCTAGATTTTTTTCAATTTTTACTCGTACTGAAAGAGAATAATGGAAGTATGGTTTATATAATTAACTGTAATCTTGATTCAGAAATCCACAGTTACATTACATCAATTACATTATTCATTTTAAAATATTTATAATATATCTACCCAAGACCAGATCTAATAAGGTTCTTCAAACCTCAACAGACCACTAAGTTGGCTAACCAGCATCAGCTCCATCATGAGGGCTGTCAATATGACGGGTTTTTAGAATCAATGTTAGCTAACATCGGCGTCAACTCAGCTGGTTACCATCCAGCATATGTTTGTAGCCCCCAGATGAAGTTTAGATGAGCATTGCGGGTTTACTGGCCTTCTGCGCCTTGATGCTCTATGGTTTTTCACTGAAAAGTTGCTTGTTTCATTGTTGGGTTACTTTTTTTTCCAACGCCCTGTCGTTTCGTACCTATGAGGATTTCGTTCTTGTTGAATAGTGAGTTACAGGTTCTAAGTAATAACATAATGTACTTAACCGTTGTAAATTAAATAAATATATTCATTCAGGATATAATAAATTCAGCGCCAGGTCTCTGACAGACCAGACAAATATTTGACGTTACTACCTACCAACCAGATTTTCGAAGTTTCCGAAACACTGTCAAATAGTCAAAACACTTGACCACTTTTTGGGCGCGCCGCAATTTTAATTAGGCATTCTTTCGAGTGTGATTTTTGGGCTAATTTGGTCAACTTCTTCGACACCGAAATTTGTGTCGGTATGACACAAATTTCGACCCACACCATGTCTCGACCCACACTTTGGGCACCGGCTATTAATGACAGAATGAACCAAGAGATATTAAAATTACCACCGTATTCGGGTATAGAAACCTCCTGTTTAGAAGAAGTTAAATTACTCAAATGAGGATAAGCGCCAAATTGAAACAAACAAATTGTATTTGAATCAATCTTGAAATATTGAAGAAAGGGTGTAAAATTAGGAACTCCTCGTTGTCAGTCATATGATCAATAATTAGCGGGAGGAGATTCATCTTCTGAATATGAAAACTTCACGCTACATTGATATGAGACACAAAGCACAATCGGAATCTGATATGATCCTGAAGGAGAAACTAGTGATATTTTCATATCAACATCAAATACTAACACAAGTTGTCATCATATTTATGCAGAAGACTTCAAGTTGCTGGGAAAACGTCTACCAATTCGAGTAGGCAGTACAGCTTCCTCACTTGAATCACATGACCGTATAGAATAGTTGGGTAGGTTCGTTTTGATACGGGACCATCTTCGATCCAACCTGCGTGTACCCTCAAAATTTCAGCTCTCTACGACAATTTTTCGCGTAGTTAGAAGCGTTACAAGGAAACTGTCAACATTTCATGTTCGCGCATGAACAGACGAAAGTTACAGTTCGATTCCAATGAAACGCATATGGAACTATCGAAGTATTATTCCTGATCGACCCTCCGAATCTGAACTCATTTCAACGATATTCAAGAGTTTCAATTATTTCACGTTTGCGCATGCGCAGACGGAACGATTTCCATAATTTTGAAATGGGAACATCTGCGATCCAACCCGCGGGTACCCTCAAAATTTCAGCTCTCTACGACTATTTTTCGCGTAGTTAGAAGCGTTACAAGGAAATGGTCAACATTTCATGTTCGCGCATTCGCAGACGAAAGTTACAGTACGATTCCAGTGAAATTCATGAGGAACTATCAAAGTATTATTCCTGATCGACCCTCCGAATCTGAACTTATTTCAACGACATTTAAGGTAGTTATGGGCGTTTCAATTATTTCACGTTTGCGCATGCGCAGACGAAAGTTACCGTAATTTTCCAATGAGTTTGGTATGGGACCATCTGTGACTCAACCCGCACCTACCCTCCAAATTTCAGTCCATTTCGACCATTATTTCGGGTAGTTATGGGCGTTACAAGGAATTACCACAGACAGACTGTCGTGGTATACTCCCAGAACCACTCTTTGTATAATTATTATATCTCGCAATAAATCAAGGAATGGGACGGCAGACGCAGGAGACCCGGAGAACCTGGTGGGGATCCCCACCATCCTCCACCAGTATGGAGGGAGATAGTCCCAAGGACTATAAAAACTCGACTCCTTCGCCTTCCAACTCATTCTACGCTATCCTCAAGTCGCTGACTTATCTCTTACCTCGCTCCTCCTCTCTCTCCTCCTCATAAAAGATCCCAGAGTGGTGGCTGCCTTCCAGGCCGTAACCACTGGGCATACTCCTCCTAAGGCCTCAGTGGTGGATACCCTTCGGGTATTAACCGGGGGCGCTAGTTCCTCCTTACGCCTCAGTGGTGGCCACCTTCGGGCGGTAACCGGGGGCGTTAGGTCCTCCTGACACTTCAGAGGTGGACACCTTCTAGGTGTTAACCGGGGGCATCGGGTACGCTACCTCTTCCTACCTCGCCCCCTCACCTATGCCTCCACCACACAGACAGACGGACAGACAGACTCGGAACCAAAAATGTTCCTGGATGTTTAGAACGCAAAATGGTAGCGGAAATTTTCATTTTGGAGGACATAACTTTTTTTTTACTCAATCATTTAACATGTTTTATTTGGATAATAATTATCAACATTACAACGATGGTATTGTAGTAAGAATCGTACTTAACCACTAGTCATTTTACCACCCTTTGAGGATCGTGCTGTTGAATCCATCCAGCAGCACTGGCAACCGTGGTCCGAGATCCGACCCCGGACAATGGGGAGGGCAATGGGCAATTAAAACGGAAAATGGTAGCGGAAATTTTCATTTTGGAGGACATGCGAGGGTTTTTTCAAAACGAATCAGAATTTCTGTGCTTTCTCGACTGTATACATAAAAAACAGTGAAGTTGCCAGCTGCCATGGTTGACGGCGAGGTTAACCGGGGTAGTACTAGCGGTTGTGGTCAAGCTAAGGGAGCGTCAGTTTGTAACAAAGGTACGAAAAACGCTATTTCGGAGACTTAGCTTTCTTCAAAATTAACTGAGGTTTGAAAAAACGAGCCTAAGATGTGTGACTTACATAACGCTGACACCCCCCCCCCCCCCGGCAGGGCGTTATGTAATATGTGTCGCCTGGGGGCAAAAAGGTGTAAGCCGAACAGCAATGAAAGACATTTCAAGGTTTGGTGAGAAGGAACAGGTTTCTATAAGCACATCCAACAGCGAAGTGCGAAGCACCGAGTATGCTATTTTGGCGGGCAAAATGGACATCAATCATTTTTTGCGGCCTGTAGGATTTTTTGGCAGGTACATTTTTACAAGACGGTTGTTTTTTGGTGGGGGGGGGGGGGGGGGGGAGGGTGGATCACATATTATTTGCACTGATGAAGTAAACATTTTTCCCTGTACCTAGGAACCTACTTACCCAAGAATTTTCAAAATGGGGGGGGGGGGGGGGGGCAAAACTCAAAAAAGGCACCTCCTTGGAGCATAAAACGAATGTGTGTGCAAAATTCAACGCGATCCGCTATGTCTCTGAGGCTGTAGCTCTGTCAAAGCACAACAACAACCAGAAGCAACAAATAATTCATGATCAGTAGCGGTGCGTGGGGTCTGAAAACGGTGGGGCACCAGATCAGAACACAAAACCAACAGATATGTCTACAAAATACCCCAATGCAACAACACCCTTCTCTTATTTACTAATTGAGTGATATTCAGCAAAGATTGTGTCTTTTAATCAACACTAGTAGTACGAAAACGTCGACAATTTCTACTGCAAATTAGCCATCGAATTCACGGGTTACAAAAATATAGTAAACTAAAATACAACAAAACAATGACCCGTCAGCAGGTACCTACTTGAATGAAGAAGCTATTGACTAGATGTAGATAAGTTATCTGTGTGTTGACGCCAATCAACCCACAAATAGCAAACAGGACAAAACGCACGTAGGTACTACAAATACGAATCTGCCATCGGAACCGGACCGAACGCAAAACGCGCAAAATTTGACGCAAAAAAATTGAAAACTGACAGACAGAGAAAGCGAATGTGATTCAGTGAAGTTCTCAGCTTACTAGTTGTCACCTGTAGATGTCGGACATGTGATTCAGAGTTCAGAGACAACAAAAAACAGATCAGAAGAAGAAGCATCTCGTATCGAGATGAAAAATAGAATCGAAGAGTTCGAATCGATTGTGAAATGAACGATTATCGATTGTGAAATGAACCATTTTGGGGTTGAAATCAGATTATGGGGCCGGGGCCCGAAGTAGGCGTGGCGAACGACATTTTTACTCGACTGAGCATGCGCGGATGGGCCACTTTTGTCGGCTACCATGGCGACACTAGGTCCCAGGACCCAGAACCTACCTTCCAGTTTCAGCAGCCTAGGTTTCGATTTCGATTGCAGGACATCGATTACTGTCGCTTTATTCTGACAACATGCATGGTCTATGGAGCAACCATTAAGGAACCACCATGGATGCTCTACAAGAATATTGAATATCCATAGCCAGAGAACTCTGGCGTGTGGCTGTTGAGCTTGTGAAAAATGTTAGGTAGGTACAGTGTACGGAGGGAAATTCAGATGCCAACTGAACAATGGTTGGTATTTTTTACTCTAGTGTTTTTGGGTGCCGGGGCAGTGGCCTTATGGACGCAACGCCCCTGTAATGACAGAATTCTTAAATCCACCGCATATTATGAAACTGTAATTCCCCGGCTGGCTCCAGTACTCGATTTAGGGCTTTCCTGAGGGGAGCACGAGGGTAGGTATTGGTGCTCAGAAAACTGACCTACGCAGAAGGGGCATCTATATAGGTTTAAATAATAAACCGTTATGTAATAATTTGCACCGTTTTTTATACCAATTTTTCAAAATTGGAATAAATTCAGCAGAATCAACAAAAAAAGGGATGGACATTTGACACAATAAACTATTCTATTTTAATACAGTGGAACCTGGATAAGTGAGACTAGTCCGGTCCCACCCTCTTGAAGACCTAAAACCACTGAGTGGGAAAATGAGACCTCTATAAGTAAGACTCGTGTTCCCAAGGACAATCTCCTCGATTTGGAACCTCAGCCACCAGAGCCTCCATGAGTCAGAACGTGACCTCTAATAGTGGGAATCAGCCCCACTTTGTTGCTTTGTGTCGTTTTGCTAAGAATAAGAACCGCTGATTATCTTAATTCGATTTTATAAAGACAAATTAATTTTTTTTTACCCTGTAAATTTTTTTCTATAACACCTACACGACAATGCATGACTTCCCATTTCCATTCAACTATATTCTAAATTTCAACATGTTTTACTTTTTTCTTCAAGTGGGAAACTCGGGTATGTGGGAAACCTCTTTAAGTGGGATTCAAAAGCTGGTCCCTTCAACTCCCACTTATCCAGGTTCCAATGTAGCTATTTTCGATTGTTTCAGTGGCAGGTTAGGTACTTGGAAATGTCGCTTATATAGCCATCATGCTGCTGGCTAGGACTTTTCCCATCAAGTTTGGTGACTTGATGAGTCGAATTTCTGTTCAAAAACGGGAGAGAGCCGAACGGGAAATTCTACCATTAGCTTGACCGCTGATGTTGAACAAGCGCAAATGGATGTAGCCGTTGAATAATTGGTTCGCGGGTGCTTACAGTTATCAATTAGCTGCGGTCCATCGGGTAGCAAGCACGCACACGATTCCAACTACATAAATATCCCTAACAACTACACAGCTTACCTGAGGGCTCCCGTTAATAGCGAATTGATTATTTGCTCGGCCATTCTCATTAGGGGCAGGTCTATCCGATCAAATACTGACGAGGCCATCAGACCTCCACAACTATAACCACAGCTCCCAATAACACGGTATTACAGGTTATTGTAGGCAGGGAAAACCACCAGAATTATCGCGGTGTTCAACGGTATGCCGCTAATTCGAGATTAGTAGATTTTCAGCTCTGAGAAGGGGCTCCAAAGTCAAGAGAAGGGACATCGACAATAGACAACCGGTCATGCAGCACGACATAATGAGCTAATTTTAGAGTAACGTATCAACTGAATGACTCCCAACATGATGAGTTATTGAAAATTTATCCCACGGGTGTTCACCTTTTTAGCGAATTTTCAAAGAAAATGAAGCTGTTGAAATGGGTCCAAAATTTTCAGAACATGAATTTAGGAAATTTTTGTACAGGCAAATCCGTTTCACAGCATCCCTAATTCGTCCCTAGATTTAAACAAAGATTTATAAATATACTGTTTAGTATCTATATAGCTGGCCTAGCTGTACTTTCAATAGCTAACTTTTCTACTTAAATTCTGTTCACTCATCGGTATCGATAAAGCTCTGTTAATCATACTATGGAAAGCAGCATGTTTGTGGACTACATTTGAAGTACTATGGTAATATCGCTAAAAGTATCTTTCCTGCTGAATAATGGAAAACTCGTGTTTTTCATTATTCAACGAAATGGAAAGTTCAAGAAAATTTAGATGATTACACCAGAATTCTAAAATGAAGTTAATAACTGGACCTACGTTATTAATTTTTGTTTGATACGAACCAAGTTGTCCTTCACTCCCTTTCCAAAGAATGATGATATATATGTCTATCAGATTAACATCGTTGGAAAATTTGTTTTTCAAGAAAATCCATATAAATGGCAGTGGAGATAATGGAGTTAAATTTGAAAGCTCGTAGAAAAAGAACTGCTCATCGCAGGAGAGTGCGGTTGGTCTCAAAACTCTTAGAATGGAACCAGCTTTCATTTAAAAATATAAACAGAAGTCTTGCGTGCTCCGGGACATACCGCCGTCGCAGAGGCGATGTCAGCCCTACACCTGCCCGTGTTCCGTGCGTCTGCCGTGGTGGTAGGTACCTCAGAAGAGCTCTTCTCTTGCCTCAACCTGGGAGCGATGCCCGTGTGCAGTTCTTATGGTGTCTTCCCATTTCTTCACTTCTTAGACGGTGAAGGTCAGTGTGTCTCGAGCTGGGGCTCGGGACCTTCGGGGCTTGCGGTTGACGCCTTTTCGGCGAGGCGATCAGCCTCCTCGAGGCCCTCATGTCCAGGCGCACACAGCAGCGTCGTCAGCTCGTTGCTGCCGCTTTGAGGGAGCTGAAGCAACTCCGGATCAGCTTGGATTTTAAGGAGTTGGCAGATACTGACTTAAGAGCTGCCTGGCTATCTGGCAACCTTGAGTCGTTCCCCGCCGATCTCCTGCGGTTTGTGCAGTTGTGCGATTTGTGGCGGTTGCCCTGTGGTACTCCAGTGGTTTTGGCGGAACTGAAGTTTGCGGCCTTTCTGACTCTTGGGACCCATTTGTGAACAAACTGAGGCATGCTCCCCTTTCAGAGTTCACCGTATAAATCTATCGCTGACAGATCATTAAAAAATGTTGTTCATTGAGATTAATTACCAATCCCCCCTATTTTGCTTCCTGAGTAACGAAGGTACGGAAGCTTTGTATTCGTGCAAGAGTCGAAAAAAATTTGTTTCCTCCACAACGAAAATTTCAAGTCGCATTTTACGTTTCAGACATCAAGGAACATTTTTGGTTCCGTGTCTGTCTTTCTGTGGTCAATTCCTTGTAGCGCTCATAACTACCCGAAACAATGGTCGAAATGGGATAAAATATGGAGGGTATGTGCGGGTCACAGATGGACCCATACCAAAATCATTAAAAAAGTAGTGTAACTTTCGTCTGCGCATGCGCAAACGTGAAATACTTGAAACGCCAATAACTACCTTAAGTATCGTTGATATGAGTTCAAACTTGGAGGGTCGATCAGGAATAATACTTTGATAGTTCCATATGCGTTTGTTTCATTGGAATCGTACAGTAGGTAACTTTCTTCTGCCATGCGCGAACATTAAATGTTGACCATTTCCTTGTAATGCTTCTCTCACTACGCGAAAAAAGGTCGTAGAGAGCTGAAATTTTGAGGGTACACGCAGATTGGATCGAAGATGGTCCCGTATCAAAATGAACCTACCCAACTATTCTATACATTCATGTGATTCAAGTGATGAAGCTGTACGTATTGCCTATTCGAATTGATTTTTGGTGATTTTGAAAGTATCAATAGCCAAGTTTAATGTTTAATGGTGAGAAACAATAATGAAGGGAAAACTCAGCAAATTCTTCCACACAGGTGAATTAATGCGCTGATAACCCTTCAGCCCAGTTCACGGTTAAGTACACAACTCCCCAACCATGTCGCACATTAACTGCAGTAGACCGGAAGGTTTTTCTTGATACTACAAATCAAGTACTGCGATTACTGCCAAGTATTTCATCGTGGATCTGTGTTTTTATGCTTGTGAATCAACAAAGGAGCGGAACGGAGATCACTTTTGGGATGAGAAATAATTTTTGTCCCCTGAAGTGAAAAACTTGACGTTTGCGTTTTGGACCTATGTATCTGAACAAATCGGATGCGATCACGCGCATAACTACATGAAATCTTAGGGACGTTCACTTTTATAAAATTTTACAGATTTTTCAGCAATTTTTCACCATCGAATTGGACTCTCTCAGTTAGAGAAAGAATATTTTTGAGCATTGTTCTTTTGATGTCTTATGTCACAGTTCTACAACGCATTTGTAAATTCATCGCATATTTCGGCAATGATGCAATTTTTATCGATTTCTAATGATTTCTGAGACCCACGAACTTGAATTTGACTGAGGATTGACAACGAACTGGACATACAAATATCTCTTGTCACCGTTCGATATCAATGGAGTGATTTTACATAACAAAGCGATTTTCGCCGCAGAAAAATTCGAATTCGACGTTTTTTTTACCACACAACTTTGAGATTTTCTTCTTTCGCTTTGATGTAACGAACATTTTTGTCTTCTCAAGGTAACTTTCTCGCCCGCCTAGCAGTTACCAAACCTCCTCGCACTTTTGAGGGAGAGCGCCACGTACGACACCAACTGAACTACGGCACCAGCTGCAGGTACCTCCCAATAGCGGTTCGCTTGAGCAGGTGTCGGGAGGCAAATATACCGAATTAGAAGCTTTCGGGCCAGTAGCTGAGATGAGAACTAATGAACAGATCTGCCCACTTATCGCGAACCTCAATTATCAGCCGGCAGACCCCAATTAACCCACGAAGTCGTGCAGCATGACCCCATGAGCGAACATTCGAAATAACGTGCCCACTTGGGCTTTCAAACAGTTTCCACGGTTATGTCCGCGAATTTGAACATTTTTACCTCCACATGTTTCTGTTATTCTAACTTGTTTATTGTTTAACATCACCATCTTCTCTCATTTCTTTTCAATTTACCAATTTTATCCAATTTCAAACTGAAAAGAGTTCGAACTGTGCAGAATGGGCTGTAACAGAAAATTTTCAAAGAAATAATTGCGTAAAAAGATGATATAGCGAAAAACCGTAACAATTTTCGTAAAATTATATAATTTTTTCGTGATCTTATAATTTTTTTAAACCGATTTTGACCTTTAGGAAGTCAAATCTGACCTCCTCCCCCCCCCCCCTCCCCTCCGTCATGACCACCATACCACACAACTTCAGGAGAATTAATATTGATTTTTAGCCCTTCATACCAATTTCTGACCTCCTAAAAATCCAAATTTGACCCCTATTATCTATTAAAAACAACTGAAATGGTATTTTCTGTTTTACTCACTCTCCCATATCACTTTCAGTTATTTTATACCAACTGTTCGTGGTTTTATCATTTTTACCGATTTTTGACCCATAAAAACTCAAATTTATCCCCTTAGGATTTATGAAAGTTGCTAATCTTCGAACTCCTCGTTTTGTTAGGCTATAAGAACAATTTGACGAAATCTGAAATTTGTATAGATATCGTGTGAATGACACATAATATATATATATATATATATATAAATGTTTAAATCCAGGGATCAATTCATGATGCCCTGAAACGGATTTACCATTAAAAAATATTCGAAAATTCATATTCT
>OX940974.1:89453142-89525698 GCA_954871275.1 Leptopterna dolabrata | reverse complement strand
AATACCTACACAATTTCTCATTAAAAAATGGTCCGATTCTATCAAATCTGGTGGGCAGGGCCTGTCGGCTATGAATTTCGTTGCGGTTGGAATTTTATAGTTTTTATATGTAGGCAGGTAGCTAATTTTAAATTTTATAGTTGCCAAGTCCAAATCTCTCGAATCGCTAAAAATGGTCAATAAACTCGCAAAATTAAATTATCGAAAGAACTGCAAGATCGACTAGAACTTCTTTTGTTGACAGGTAGATAAAATTGTTTCTATCTCCCATCAGTTCAAAGTAAACGAGGAGGCTACGAAGAGTCTTTTCACTTGATTATATCGTAGGTATCTACCTCGTCATAAAATCGATTTCATCAGCTCAAAATAGTTTGTTCTCTGTCTCATCCATCGAGGACGGCGAACTGTTAAGTCTTCATCTTCGTCCTCCAATATAAACCGAACTGCCTTAATCGATCTCCTACTCGTTTTTGTAGAAGTAGAAGAATAATGCAGTAAAAGTCGCTTAGTAGAAAAGGCGGTTAAAGGAATAAGTCGGATATAAGGATAGGAACAGAGAGGGTCCCGATCGGTCTGTATGCAAACACACAGGGAATTGGGCCTGTTACAGTGATCAAAAGGTCGGTTACAGGTCGGTTAAAGGTCGGTTACAGGTTTACAGGTCGGTAAAAAGTCGATAAAATAGGTAAAACTAGTATATATTCACCAAGCGGTATTGAATGATGACCCGAAACAGAAGATAACTTTATATGTTTGATAAAAATTTCCTCAAAAAAAAAATTATAAAAAATAGGTCAATTTTGGGGGGACACAGTTCGCCAATGTCGGTAAAAATGACTTATATCACCACAAATTATATATATTTTGTGGTGAAAGTCGCTTATAGAGATTGGCCGCGTACAGTGACTGTTTCCGGTCAGTCCCACAACTCGATCAATATAAGCGACTTCTACTGTAATATGAAGAATAATAATAACAGAAGAATGGCTCGCATGAAAACTGCCGAACAACTGGCAAGACGGCGAAGTGGTAAATCGTTTGACTCAGGGCGCTGACCAAACCCGAATCGGCTGGTGGTTAGTTTTGATCGTCGATTTGTCCCTTTTGATCATTGATTTATCTTAAACGAGGCTGGTGAAACCGACATCGTTGTTGAACACCTGAGATCTTCGGTTTAATAAGTAAACATTGATTGAAAACTTTGGTGTGAAACCGACTCTTAGAGGTTAACCCCCCCCCCCCCTCGAATTTAAGCGGATCGTTTAAAACAACAGCTTTTCGAAATACCTGGGATTACTGCGGGATTCTGCGGGTTTGGGTGGCTCAAGGTTAGGGATAAAATAACAAAAAAGGAAAAATGAATAAGTAAATACCAATGTGTATATTGTATGGGTATGTATAGAAGCTCTGAAAGAGGGGTTAGCCCATATCGGGAGGAGTTTTTCACGCTTGTATGTAGTGAGCGGAATGTAAATGGCCGTGATGGGATTATCACTGGTCTCGTTTTTTTTCAGTTCAGAGATCGGGGAAGAGTTGAAAAAAGCGGGTTCCTGCTCCGCGACCAGAACAAATAGCAGACGGATTCTGGACCGCCGTCGGATGCGGACAGCCTTTTCATATCGGAATCGGGCAAGCTGTTGGTTGCAAATCCGCTAAGCGTTTTTCACACCGATTTGAACAATGTAATACTCGGGTCTCGATTTGTTTCCTGCTGCCCGACAAAGAAGAAAGTTTTCATAAAACCACGAAAACTCTCAGTTGTGGCGACTGGTATGAACCTAATCGAAGTTAAATACCATCGAATTCCGCGTCGAGGTCTCCAACTGTCTAACCATGTTTTAGGGGGATTTTTCAACCAATTACCGAAATTGTAAGGGATAATTAATCAGAACACCTATTTTCGACAATGCAACTAACTTTTAACAAATGTTTGTATTCCGTACAAACGAAAGGATGAGTTAAAAAGAAACGATTTTTGGTATACAAAAATAACAGGTGAAATTCGTGTTTTTGTGAGTGAATAATCACTAAACCGGTAACAGCTGCTACAAAACCACCACCAATTTATATGAAATCACCAAAAGTAGAATCACGACTCAAATATTTCAATAGTAAATTTTAAAGAAGGTGGGGTCGAGTTTTGGTGGGCCAGAGAAATCGTCGGAAATCCGTTTGAGTCACCAAAAATAAATCGAAATAGCAAAAAATAATATAGGATGGAGACTCGAGAGGAGAACTAGAATTGCTCACTGGAATAAACTGAGACACAGGTGAACTGTACAGTACCTGAACAATATTATTTGAACTAAGAAACATCTCGTAGGGTAATGCAATCATTACAGTAGACGTCCACTATCGATGCTCTTTTAGATAATTCGAATCCCGCTTCCCCCCCCCCCCCCCCCCCCCCCCCCCCCCCCCCCCCCCCACCACGCAGGTATAGAAATAAATTTCGAAATTTACACAAGGTTTTGCCGAAACCCAAGTTTTCCGGTATTGCCCCCCCCCACCCCCCCCCCCCCCCCCACCCCCCCCCATCATCACCACCAACAAGCCATAAATTTCGGAATTCCGGCGACGTATGCCACAACTAGACTGATTTCTGCATCGAAAAAAATCTTGAATCATTCGAGAATTAAGCAGTGAGCAGCGCACACATGTTTAGCCAAAAACTCTGCGAAGTCCTTGTCACATGGGTTTATTACTCTACTGGACATACCTACAGAAATGATGGCTGTTCATTTAGTACTTCTTTCCATATGCAATAGTCGAAATAGTTATTTCTGATGGTTTCCACTGATTTTGGCCCCCCAAAACACGAACTAGGCTCCTATTTTTTTTTACAAATTATCTTGATCACTGATAGCGCCATTTAATTGTCTTGATTCACCTATTGATACAAACCTCCCCCCCCCCCCCCCCCCCCCCACCCGGCGGAAGGGACATTGCATTTTGGTTTATTATTCTTTGAATAATACAATAATAAACCTATGTATTCACCCAGCAATAAATTTTGTATAACACACCCTCAACATTTTTTCTTTCACGTTTCAAGATGTGTAGATTCCAAAAATGAAATGTCCGTCCGCCTTATCATCCATATCTACTTTATTTTCTGTCTAAAAATTCGTTCTTTCGCTCACAACGAAGTTTCAGCCTTAAATGCACGTTAAAATTTGGTCTAAAATCGTCGTTATTCGCACAAAGGCTCCATTTTGGCCCTAGTTGTGTCCTGGAACTTGGCTGCCCGATCGGAACATACCCAGGAGCTTTTGGTGTACAAAATAGGGTGTCTTGGTGTTTTAGTAACATGAGCTTGCGAGGTATCGTTTTCCATGTTTTTTTGGACAAGGAGACCGAATAAGAGATTTTTGACCAAAGAGTAGAAAATTGAGGGTTCTGACGAAGTTTCAGCCTAGAATTTACGTTAAATTTTGGTCTAAAATCGTCCGTTGTTCCGCACAGTTTGGGTCCAAAATTCTGGAATACATTTCGGTATTAGTTATGCTCGATCGGAATACATACACGTGGGGGTGTTACGGGGGAAAAATAGGGTTTTCAAGGTTTTAGTGAACAAGAGCTTGTGAGGTATCGTTTTCCATGTTTTTAGGGCTAGAAGACCGAATATGAAGTTGATTTCGACCAAGGAGTAAAGAAATGAGGTTGTAACGAAGGTTCCCCTCCCAATATTCATTTTTTATGGGTCAAAAACCTGGGTAGTTGTCTGAACAACCATAAATCTGTATAATAACACTTTGAAGTAGTATCAACAGGTGAATCAAGACAATTAATTGGCATTGTCAATGATCAAAGATGATTTGTAAAACAAATTCCTATTTATTCCTAATGCCTAATTTATGTTTGGGGGTGGGGTGGGGGGCAAAAATTGGTGGATACCATCAAAAATAGCTATTTCAATTATTGCACATGAAAGAAACAATAAATGAACAGCCAATATTTCTGTAGGTATGTCCACAGCGTTTCTGGAATCTACGCACCTCGAAACGTACAAGAAAAAAACTTTGAGGGGGTTAAAAAAATTCTGTGCTGATCGAATGCATGGGTGTATTTATTTATTATTATTTATTTATTGTTCTGTACTAATTAATAAACCGTTGTGTAGGGATTTGCAGCGTTTTTCTATGTGAATTCCGTTCCTAAGCTCAACCGAAGGTATCAGCATCAAATCGGCAAATCCGAGGTATTGTCATCAGTGGAAAGACGCTAGCGATGAGGTGCGGCGGGACTCGGAATCCGGCCTTCCGGACACCTACCGCCGACTCACGGACGGGCAGGGGACGAGAAGGAATAATGTGAGCGGGCGAAACCTTAATAGGCATGAGCTGACTTGTCAAGGACAAAGCTGCCATACGCTCAAACGGGCAGTAAGTTATCTGTTAACCGTGCATATGATCAGCGGGTAAGTATTTACGCTTCCAGAGATTCAAATTCCCACTCGACCGGGCTGAGCTCAAACACTAATTTTACTGTCCAGTCAAAATCGTATTTCGGTCCCAGAGCGGACTTTTAAGCGCTGCGCAGGCGCTTTGAGGACGATTTCCCGTGTAAGTGAGTCGAAAAAGAGGGTGGAAAAAAGACGGTTTGATGGTGAGAAAGAGAGGCGGTCTGGTTTATTGGTCTAATGAGAGAGCGGCCCCAGAACGTGCTCCAGGCGACTCGAGGATTCTCGTAGGTGCCGCCGCGGCGCTGCTGTACTCCCGAGCCCCGGCCGAGGGTGAAGGACGGAATCGTGGCCGGAGCGAGCAAAAAACAAAGCTGAATAAAGAAGAAAGAGATAGAAGACGGGAGAAAAAAATTAAAATCCCTCTCAATGGCCTTTAAAAAACGTTTCGGGCAAAAGAAAAAACTCTAGAAACTCAGAATGCCGAGTGAGGTGTCGCTGGATGCTCTTTGGGGACGCCTCTACTCACAAGGGGATGATGCTACAGTGCTGGGCTACCACATTTTGACCAAATTTGTTCTCTTAATTCTATGAAAAAACTGATCTTGTGTGCGAGTTCCGTCCAATGGGTCTCAGGCAACACCCCCCCCCCCCCCCCCACCACAACCCCAGTAGTGTCACAAAAAGTCGATATCTGGATATTTTTTCAAAAGATCTTCCCCCGCCGTAAAATAAAAATTGAGGTACACACCTTTTTCTTTGATATTTGATGTATAAGATAAAAAACATATTTTCAGGCTGATGAAATAAGGTAGGTACATGTTTTACAACTGTAAAATGACATAAAACTTCAAAAACCGTGTTTTTTTCCAGGGATTTCTTGATGGGTGATGAGTTTAAGTCTACTATGACTTTGATAAATTTCCTTTGTCAAAATAACTCAATGACTGTTAAAAATAATTGTTTCTTTCACCTGGCTATTTGATCCATTATCTCATTTTTGTAAACCTAATTTCTACGCTGACATTGTTTTGTACTCAGTATCTTCAACAATAACAATTATTATATCGTATATCATCTTCTATTCTATTGTTTAATAAATTAAGTACCTACTAAACGCGTTGTAGTTTAAAAATTATATTCCCTTGAAATATATTCTCTGCCTTTTTGAAGCAAACAATAAATTATACTGAGACTGGAACTTTCATCTCAAAGCTTCTCATGAGCGAGTAGGTGTGAGGAATGAGGCTAGTAAGTGAGGTGCCCTACTTCAAACTATTATGAACCGAAGTCTGACAGACTGGCATTCGTCAGTCACGACACTAATTGTTCCAACCCAGCCCACTGGGGATGCGAACGGTCGCCTTCTTCTGCCTTCTAAAAACGGCACTGGACTGATATGAGTTTCCCCATAAAAGGATGCAATAAGAACCTCGGCTGACGAAACAAGCGTGGTATCGGTCTCCCAGACGTCCCGAGAAACCGAAGCAGCAGACGTCTCAACGTGTAATTACATGAAGCCAACTTGCGAGTCAGAGAGGGATGAGAGGAGACATGGATTCCCCATGAGAGTTGACTGTCGATACACAGCTCTAATACCATTCACTTACCATCAAGGCGGCCACTGAAGTGAAAGCTTAAGGCCTGCGTCTTAGTACTGCTGACGGCCAAGAAGTTGATGGTACACCAGGATTCAATGATCTTCGCCATCGGATTTCTCGTTCTCGCCGCATCCTCGGCAAGTGTCCAAAGGGGGCTTCAGACAACTTGGTTTACTTTATCGTGACTCGCGGTCATTCGAAAATTTCAAACCTGGCCGCGATTAAGATGCTGTACTGTTCTCTGAAGCGGAGCCATTCGCAGTTCGCCTCAGTGGTCTAAAATCCGGCATATGCCACGTATATCCAGTATTTGGAGCGTTTGAAAATGGATTTCCGTATGTCTGATGCACTGGATAAGTTCAGTGTCATGATGGCAAGAGGAGGCTTTTGAAAATGAATACACCTGAACAGCGCCGGCTACAAACTGCTCTACTTCAAATAAGATCATCCGCAATCTGAATGGTTCGCCATAATTTTTTGGCACTGGTAAACTTTCGAGTGTCTTCAAGATCCACCAGAAACCGCGGCCCGTTCTTCCTCGAGTACCACGTGTAGTATGACGAACTAAAGCAACAATGGCTCGACTGTCAGGATGCAGAGGTCAGCAAACTTCGTCGGCCATCGGACTGACATTTGTGACGCCACTTCCGATCAAATCAAATCCGAATTTCCGGAGCAGTGCGAATGGTGCTGTTTGTTTTTTCCAGTATTATCGACTGACTCTTTTCTGCTGCACATATTACTTAATGTTCCAGTCAATTTATTATTTTGATTTTATTCTTTGGTCTAAAAATCGTACACATACATTTTCCGTTTTTAACCCTAGTTATATTAATTTCAATCAGTTTCAAGGCTGTAAATTATTTCTATTAATTAAGGAAAGAGGAGATATTCCTGTGTAATCAAATAAATGAAAATCGTCTTGATTCCTTATTGATAAGAAATGCACGAAACGCAAAATCCGAGTTGCCATTGAAGTTTTGATTGTGGACAGCACGACATTTTTTCGGTTGTTGAATCAACACAAGGCTTCTTTACCTTCAGCAAGATGATTAGGCAAAATCACTGATTCAATTGTCTCTCGAGTATTCTCTATAAACACTGGGCAGTTCGGCAGGGAGTTAACCACAGTCTCAACCGCCAGTAATTCATCATTGTTAGCTTTCCTGAGAAGACAATGAGGAGCTCACTGGAGATGACCTCTATCAATTGCATTGAAATATCTCAGTCCGAGAATGTTGCAGAGATAAACACTGTTATTTACTTTTCAATGAAAAAGAAAGGTCACGATAACGGTGTAGGTCGGGATAATGCGAGTATTACGGGTGCCTTCTGTCCGGAGACTGACCAGATGGCGGATCACGTCACGTCATACCCTGGATCCGCCTCTCGCGCCGCTAAATCTGCATCTTCATTTCCCTCCGCCTCAACGTGTTCCTCATCAAAGGAAGCCGGCTCGGGTTTATCTGCGTAACGGACGCTGAGGAATATTTCAAAGTCCTCACATCCTCATTTCTTTCGCGTCAACTTATGTGTGCCTCTTCTTGGCGAGCCTAAGTGCGGCGCTCGAGGAATCGGATGAGATGTGAAGGAAGACTCGTAAGACCGCAACTTCGGAATCTCACCTACTTAGTAACAGTTCATTTCATCTCTTCCAAGTTAATCAAATGAATACCATATCTATGTCGTCTTATTTGTCGTGTCATTCACGGGACAAGTTGAAATCACCACAACCACCGAACAGTAATTTGCTCCAAGATTGTGGGAGCAGTTCTAATCAGCGATAAACATGGAAATAAGGATCAACCAAAATGGCTTGAAATCAATACAGATTTTTGTTAACTCCCCAGAAGTGGTACAGAAGTATGGCTGGAATTACAAAAATACTCATTTTAGTCAAAAATATTACTCCTTAAAAAAAGGCGGTCAAATTCGATTTTTTGGGGGTCAAATAATAATTAAAAATCGTCAAAATAGCTTAAATCTCCTGTTTGCTCATAGTCATGCTACATGAGCCGAACTTTTAGTTATTTATGACGAAAATCGTGTTCCTCGTTCTGAGATGCTCTTTGAGTTCAACAAAAGAGGGTAATTTCGGTGGGGTGGGAGGGCTTCTAGAAAGAACAGAGGATGTAGGTAATTCAGGTAGGCACTAACTTGGTGCCTAGTACCAAGAAAAAATCAAAGTAATGTACATGAATAGCCTGACTCAGTCGGCTTCCATTTACCTACATTTGTCCAGAAAGTGCAGGTTTTCAAAGAAACTCGCACACGCACAGACGAATCATTGATTGAGAGGGGACCAGCCCCACATTCCCTCAACATTTCACCCCATAGTGAAGCACAACTAGACCTAAAGGTGAGCAGATTGCCAGAAGAGACTTGAAAATCTGAAAACAGACGCCACCCGGGCACCGCAAATTATGTTTATCCGCAACTTCAAGTCATAATCTGTGAGAAAGAAAAATCTGAAAAAATATGTTTTGATGTCTATGTTGGGACCGTAAGAACAGATTATGAAAATCGGACGTTTTAATTTTATCCTCTCCCCTTCTCATTCCGACATGAATCACGGCATTCGCGTGGTTTGCTGCACAACTACACTTCAAACTTAGTCGATGTTTTTCGACAGATTTAGCTTGTTATGGCAGATTTGGACTGCTATTGGGTTGGCACAATGGGGGTGCGGGGGGGGGGGGGGGTCTAGGCTTCAGGTAGCCAGCCTCCTATCAATAGGCGCCTTCCGAAAAAACTGAAAATCGTTCTTAGAGCTTGAAATATGAATAAGAAAAAGCGTCCTGGGTAGACAAGAGCCCACCCCACGTCGTAACCTACTTTGGAAATTCGCAGCTTGGCCATGCTGCATGACTCGAACTTTTGTCATTTTAACGGGGTGGGGTCAAGTCAAAGGTCGAGTATTTCTGGGCGGACGAATCACAAGATAAAATTCGTCTAAATCGGTAAACCCCCCCCCCGCAACCTACACCTATCGCCGGTATTGATCACCCAGTCACTCTGCCCGAGCTGATCGCTGCTCATTTCATTCGGGAAACAGCTGACAGTGATAACTAGAAAATGAATAAAACATTCGACATCTCCCGAAAATTGAAACTCATTGAAACGCGAGGATAGCAAACAAACCCCTTTTCTTATTCCCTCTCGACGGAACATTAAACATTACGAATTTATTATTAATCGTCGTCAAAGGGAATGTGGAATGTAAAATTTTCTCCAGGCTTTGGATAAAATGAACGTAGTTACCGCAAAAGAATAATATTAAAAGAAAAAGTAAGAAAGTGAGCGCGAGGAAAAAAAATTATGTTATAACCCGCGATCCTGGGACCTTATTCGTTATTCACCTCAGTTCCCGGTCCCCCCTCCCCACTCCTCCCGCCCTTCTCAACTGTCCAAGATCACCGGAACAAAGAGCAAGAGTAAGTCTTTCTTATCAAGTTCTCCGACTTTTTACATTTTTATTAAAAGAAAAAAGTGGAAGGCGGGTTTTAATTGAAAAATATTTTTCTGTTAATTAGTAATTCCTGCCAGTTTTCATAGTCGGTGGTGGAGGAGTTTACTGAAACTGAATGGGTGGAAATGAGAAATAAGGGTTAGTAGGGACATAGTTCATGTTAAAGTTTAACCGGTGAATTAATAACACATCACGGTTTGGGATATCAACACCGATATTATAGAAATATTAATAATTCCCCAATAATCCCAACACCTCAAAAATCAGGTACAGAGTTCGCGGGCGCTCACCCAATCTGATACCATATCAATATGTCAAGACAAATGTGTGCGTGTGTGACCTGTGTTCAATATTCCAGCCTCTACGAATATCGTCAAACATTTCTGGTTTCGAGACTCGATTTCAGTTCAACCAAGGAAGCTCCTGTAGAAAAATCAGCTTTCAACACACAATAATGCTAAGGGCCGGTTTCACCAACGCAGTGCAAACATCGTATCAATAAATCCTGGATTCAAATTTGATTCACGGTACAGAACTTCGACAGTTTCACCGACGCTTTTGATCCGCAGTTTAGCCTTTCCTGGGTTTAAACCGAGATTGCTTAGTCTGCATCAGCATTGCTATCCCCAGAAACACCAGTCCCCTACTGCAGATGACATGGAGGAGGTATGCTCATCCATGAGTGATGGATCTGTGATGTTTCTTCTATGGAAACTTACGTTCTGTCCGCCATCAATTGTTGTGGAGACATTAAAAGGTGTAATGCAATACAACAATATATAAACAAGAAACTAATCAAGTCTTCTAAAGCAAAAACATGGTCAACCCATTCAAAAAACACCTCTTTGACATTTTTTTCAAAATCAGACCAATTTTTTCGAAGGATGAACCCTTACAAATGCCCCAGAAGAACTTATTAACGCAACTGTAAGTACCTACCGCGTGAAATAAATCACTCGCGAAGAAATCTTGGAAACTCATTTCAAAGAGAAACCGAGATATTGAAAAGTTGTCTATTTCCAATTATAATACACGAAAAAACGCGAAAAATATACTATTATACCGGTTTCGGTGATCAGACCTTCGTCAGTAACAAAACAATAACATTACTTATTAGTTACTGTTTGTTGCTGACTATGGTTTGATCACCAAAACCAGTATAACCGATATTTTTCGCGTTTTTTCGAGTAGTAGTGGAAATAAGACAACTTTTCAATAACTCCGTTTTTTTTACCTACCGCATACTGCGAAGGTTTGTATTAGGTACTCGAGGAAATAAATTGTCATGAAGGGTCTGACGTTGATGCCTACTGGTTTTGTGTAAAATTACATTAATTACATATTTTTGGTCCTACTTCTGTTTGGAAAACTACAAAGTTTTCTATAATGTCGAGCAAGAAGCTCATCCCTTCCTTGGAAGGTGGAACCTCGCGAAAAATTCGCCGTCGTCCCATTTCTGGAAATGGTCGATACTTTCGCTAATTATCCGCCGTCTTGGCAGGGCCACTTCGATAAGTTCGTTGAAATCTTCATCGGAGGATGACGGCACTTGAATGAAACGATTCACGGCCAGGGGCGTTGCGTCCATAAGGCCACCTGGGCCACTGCCCCGGCACCCAGAAACATAAAAAACTCCAAAAAAATGCCAAACATTTGTTCAGATGGCATTCGAATTTCCCTCCGTATACTGTACCTAGCATTTTTCATGAAGTTCAACAGCGACTCGACAGAGTTCTCTGGCTATGGATATTCGAGCATTTTATCGGAATATAGCTACACTAATCGATGTCTTGCAATCGAAATCGAAATCTACGCTTCTGAAACTGACAGGTCCTGGGACCTGGTGTCGCCATGGTAACCGAGAAAAGTGGCCCGTCCGCGCAAGCTCAGTCGAGTAAAGATTTGGTTAGCCACGCCCCTTTTGGGCCCGGGACCCACATTTCCATCCAAAAATTGTTTGTGTTCACAATCGATTGGATTGTTTCAATTCATCTTGTCATCTCGATACGAGATATGCTTGTCCTTCGATCTGTCCTCCCCTAAAAATTCTTATCACTTTCCCCATTCTGTTCCTCGGTTGAGTTTTCAATTTTCTGCTTACGTTTCGAATTTTGTATGTTCCCATTAGAGTTCCCAGGGCAGATTTGGATTTGCGATAATTAAGTGCGTTGTGTCCTGTCTGTGGTCTTGTGGATTGATCTACGTCAACATACACAGATAAGTACCGAGCTTCTAGTCTGATTCTCCATCCAAGTAGGTACTGGCCGGCGGGTCATTACTTCGTTGTATTTTAGTCTAGTTCGTTGTTTTTAGTTGTTGTTTAGTTTATTTGCTTCTGTATTTTTGTACCACATGAATTCGGTGGCTAACTTACAGTCGAAATTTTCGACGTTTTCCTACGAGGATAGAGTGATGATTAAAAGTTTAGGAAGAGATAGGCCTTCGCTGAGTATTAGTCAGTATGAAGCTATAGAACTTTTAGCTTCTGGTAATCCCGGTTACTGGTCAGCACTATTGTGAACACAGTGCTTACATTCTGACTTGCTAAGAGCTGCGGTTGATTAAAATCCACCCATTTCTCATAGGAAGACTCCACTGTTGGAAAACATTTACAGGTATTTTGTAGAAAAAGCTGTTGAGTTCCGGTTTGGTGGCCCACCATTTTCAGAGCCCACGCACCGCTAATGTTCACGGCACAAAATGTTCGATGAAAATTATGAGTATGAAAAAACACAAACAAAATAGGTTTTAAAAATGGCGATTGGCCTCTCGAGAATCGGAGATCAACCGTATATCAGAGGTTTAAACTACCTGAAAGGAGGTATTAACTTAATGCGCCGATAGCAAGAGTTATTCCGAGATTAGGAGTTCGTGAAACTGTCTTTTCTCAGAATCGATGGCTTAAACCTCCGCCGAAATTAATCTCTGGATAGTCCGCGTTGGTGAAACCGGCCCTAAGTGAGTAACTACCAAAGATAGGCTGAAAATTGCAGTTTTTAGCAAATTTTTGACCTTTTTTTCTCAAAATATTTCACGACCTTGATCAAATTTCCATGAACTACTCTTATTAAAAGAATAGCAACAAAGTCCATCGAGCCAATGGTACTAAACCACTTGCGAGATTAACGAAGTGAAATGTTGAAGAATGCCTGTTTTTTTAAAACATTCTATCACAAATAACTCGCATACCTACTAACAGGAACATTTAAAAAACTACAGTACTATATATTCCAGGATACGCCCTATAGTACTCAGCCCCCTGCGGTGTGATGGCTCACACCTGATGTTTCTACTCATTGTGTGTATGATTAAAGCCTAATGATAAATCCAAGTTTTTCCATCTCCAAACCCCACCGGAACGTTTCCAAAAACCATAGTGCAGCGATCGTTTTAACCTTTTTCAGTTTTTTAATTTACAACTTTAAGGACTGATCCCTCAGATAGGTACTTATACTTGTACCTTTTCCTAAGGTGGGTACTTAGTTACACTAATTTCCCCTCACAATTGAAGCGACTGATAGCGCTTATTGTAGCGATTGTAGCAGTTTTAAATTCAGAAAGCATACTACTACAAAACGTACAATGGAATCGAGTCCAGGCGTCAACATTTTGACCCCCCCCCCCCCCCCCCACATCACCCTAACCACGAGTTAAAAAAAAAAAAAATTTAGACGTTTAGTCCCTTATCAGATCTGATGAATAAAGTTAAAGGTCTGTACCATGGTGTTCCATCATCACTAAACGGCAGAACCAATTTGCGTTTCGAATATTAGCAAGTTCCGAATTCAAACATAATTAGAGTACGTTCATAGTGAAAGCACCCTCACTGCAATGCTTACTTCGACACCGCGGTCGATCCTCGCTGTTTTCGGGAAAGACAAAATATTTGATTTCACATGGCGCTCACGAGGAAGCAGCGATGTAGGCACATCTGTGATTGGCTGAGACCGCCCCCTCTACTTCGCCAACGTTCATTTTGTACATTTTTGGAGTTATCCTTATATACCCTATGGTCACCACCAGGCGTTCCGCAGCCCAAACTGGATTGGTATGCATGTTATTATAGTGCCTGACGTAAATTAGGGGCTCAACTTCTTTCGAGTACTTATGTACTGGTATTTATTTATTTATTATCACACGTATGTACCAATTGACATCCTCAAGTAGGTGCGAAATCTTTCTTCGTCTTTCTTCAACTGTGGAAAAAGATGGTGGTACTCCCCAAGTTCCTTCCTCTTTTCATTCACTGGGAATGCTCTGTACCTTCGATTTGGTAAGCCAAAAGCCACCACATCATTGCTGAAGGCACATCTTTATCACTGGAAAACTTATCCTATGAGTAATCGCGCACAAGTGAAGGAACATTCAAAACCTCAAAACGAAGGGTGAACCACCACGAACAACATCCATGTGCAAACAGCGAGGTAAGCAGCGAGGCACCGCAGTGAGGGTGTTTTCATCTACCCAGGCTATATCAGAATGTAACCCTCCTCTTTTAGCCAAACCTTGATAAATACGTCCGTAACTAAGAAGATTTCCAACTTTTACGTCAAACTGTTGTGAAGTCTCTCCTGGAAAGTACTTCCGACGCCGCGAATGTTACTGTACCCAAACGATTTTTGTGAACCAAGTGGATCGGATTTTACATATCGCCAAAACTCCTACCTATAATAATTTTCTCTCAATCGATTTCGCGTTATCCAAACATCGCCTAGAACATTCGACTGGTCGCAAATTGCCACAAACGATGCCCTAGATACATTGTGAATGTACTGTAATCAGTTTCGAATAATACCTAAATGCCGACGGGGCGGATGAACTATTGGTGGGTCGAAGAGACAGTTGATAGGGACAGGACGTGAGTAAGGAATTGTATAAGTGAATGATAACAAATCATACATAGCGGGTAAGTATGGTTGTCAGGTGTTTGGTATGGACAGCACACGAGATGGGTTATACTTATAAGCAATTATTGTCTTTTGCGGCAACATTTTAGAAACTTGCTGTTTAGAACTTGAAAACGTGCTGGTATCTGGGCCTCAATTCGCGCATGTGTATTTAATTATGTTACTTGCAATGAATCGAACACAAGATTAATTAACTGTCCACAGAGTGTCGGTATGGTTGGTAGACATAACATTACCGCTTTTGAGACGCCACTTCGCAAAGGATGTATCAACGTACCTGGAACAATAGAAAAATCAAATTGGATGCATGCCATAGAATTTGAAGGATAATAACAAGTCAGTTACTGATAACTGGTCTGCTACCATCGGTGATGTCACTCAAGCCTCAACAGCCAACAGGCTGGTCCCAGATCAACCGTGTGAACATCAAGGCCACATAAGCGATTTCACCTGACCATGAATATA
Organism: Leptopterna dolabrata; assembly: GCA_954871275.1. Lineage (NCBI taxonomy): Eukaryota > Metazoa > Arthropoda > Insecta > Hemiptera > Miridae > Leptopterna > Leptopterna dolabrata. The sequence continues at coordinate 89,510,854 of OX940974.1, read as the reverse complement.
ACTACCACATATTATGGGTAGCTTAACGGAGTTTACCCTTTTGTCAGACAACAAACTACCTTTAGCAATTTGTGAAGAAAAGACGCTGTTGAAGTATGGCAAATTTTTGCGACACAATATATCAAAAATTCAAATTTTTCAACTTGAAAATGGCTCCCATCAGGATAAATTAAAGATACATTTCAGATCCACAAAAAATACAAGTGATAATTTCTTACATTAAACAAACGTTCAGAGTGCAATAAATTGTTTAAATTGATGCTTTTATTTTATAGGTATTAAAAACTGTGGAGAATGATTGATAATGAAGTGAATTGAAGAGAAGACTGAGTAGGTGAACTACTCCAAAAACGAGCTCACATGGTCATGCACGACAGGAATTTTTAAAATTCAGTTCCCTACCATCAACACATTCCCCATGCTTCATCAAGAGATCTGCAAAATATTCTTCCAGCAGACAGAAAGATCGACGAAGAAAAATTAATATACGAGAGCCGATCGCCTTCAAAACAGCATCGAAACGGAAGAGAAACGTACAATTTTTTTTTATTCTGATGATGTACAGACATGCAAAGATTAGATAGATAGATAGATTCGGACACAATTCGTTCAGCAATCGATTTTCTCAGCTTCTACGGCACAACAACATGACGTGCCTCATTCGTGCAACTGAATACCGCGATACCTAGTACAAGATATTTCAATTGTCAGACATTTCGAAGCGTCGCCCTTCTATCTCTGGCACCTGTTTGATTTTTGCGACCTTCTCGAAATAGTCTCCGCCCGACTCCTGCCTACTCTTTAGGAAAACAAATATTTCACTTCTATTCAATTCCGATCGCCGCCGTGCACTCCTCGCTAACTTTTCCACTGGAGATGTTATTATGACGTTTACCGACTGTTCTCAGTTTCCAGTGGATGCCTCAAGGACTGCAAACCAAAACTGGCTTCGGAATTCCCTCTGCAACGAGAAACTTGACATTTTCGAAACTCATCTCGTCTTCAACTCATATTTTCCTTTTTGTTGTCACGGACTTCGGCTCTTGTGCCGTTTTGTCACCGTCACCTTTTGTTGGTAGTGTAAACAATTCCCGCCAGAGTGACTCGGCGTTTCCAGTTGTATTATTTTTTCTGAACACTTTCGAAGACTTCGCTCAAACCGAAAAACAAAGAGCGGAAACAAATGTCTGTCAGAGCGAGGCGGCTGGCACCATTCTCTTCCATCCGCCCATCACGTCTCTCTCAAAGTGGTATCTTTACAATTATCGTTTTCTATTAATATTTGCATATTTACTCGCTTACTGCATTAGTCGAGGTCTTACGTTTTGGCGTGCGTACGTTTTCACGTACCGTCATTCCGATTGCAATTAGAACATTTGGGACCCGCCATGAATGATACACGACAACCATCAATGTCGTAACAGGGATTCCGTAGATGGAAGTAATTCGCGACAGGGGAGACATATAGTGGAAGTAGTTTATAACGGCAGCGGATAAAACGTAGAACTTGATACAACGAACAAAACCTCTGGTCCCATAGCGTTATGGGGAAAATGCACAGGTACCAGTTATAACGTACAATGTCTACTGCAATTCATAAGGGACCACCGAGATCCTGAATCGAATTAATTAATCATGAAGAAAACCGATTAACTGATTAAGGTGATATCGTAGCGAAGAGCCGCGTGGGAGACGGGGAATGATTTCTTAGTGGAGAATGCCGCCTGCAATATTTCAAGATTTCGACTGATTTCCCGATCAAGTTGGGATAGAGTTGAAGCTTATAACTAGGCGTTCAACTCCAATCCGTCCTTCTCAATAACTTCGGATCCGCGGCCCGGAATAACATTCTCAATCATCCCCAATAGCAACTTCCGCATAATCCTATTTCCCATTACGGGGCTCAACCAACATCTCATTACCGCAAATCTGGGACCGGTCGGCCTATTTGGGATGTTGTTCTTGACTGATAGATTTGTTCCGGTAGGTATCTGAAGATTCAAGTTGGAACAATAATATCACATGAAGCGTCTGGATTTTGCAACGTCCCACCCCGGCTTACAGAGATGTTTGATTCACGACTTAGCGGGAAAAATCCAAAAACTGACGTGATTTGCAATCCGACATAGTAGTACCCAGTGCAAGACGCAGAAAAAGTTCCGAGCATGCAGCATAACTAGGTATACGAGCGGATTTTTGAAGTAACGAATTCACTGAATCTACCCTTAAATTTTCTAATGTATCAGATATTTTCTACCGTTTTTCATAACGAAGGTCCCCTCTCAAAAGTAAGGTTCCCTTGCTATAAAAAATATAAAAAAATTAATTTTTCAAGTACTTATCTACGCAATTACAAAAATCCCTTTTGGCATAATCGCCATTCGAACCGGTGGAACAATACTGACGTTGCCCTCCTTGTAGAACTCAGTACACCTAGCTGTTGACCCAGTCTTACTATGGTTTCCAGTTTTTCCGTCAGTTCGGAAGCTTTTCCCAAGTTTTATATGGGTTAACAAGAGACAGCCACTTGGTGCTTGATCAGTTGAGCGAGTTGGGTGGCCAAAAATTACCTACGCCTTGAGGCTCAACAATCTGGTGGTCTGACGGCGAGCAGTATCGTGGAACAAAAAAGTTGCTAATTAACAAAAACAAAACAGGAAGTTTAGTTAGTGAGACCCTGCAAAAATTAAAAGAAGGAAGAGATTGGGACAAGAAAAAACAAGTGTTTCTGTTCCACGATATTGCCGCCCCCAAGGAAGCTAGTATACCTACCTACACACTGCGGAAGCCACAGCTATATAATTTGCTCTCGAACATGTATGCAACGACCCAAACCCATATCCCCATGCGATAATCTGTAGTGATTCAGGAATGTGGTAAGAGCTATTTCCAGCAATAAGCTTAGCAAATTCCAATAATCATAGTATTGCTAAGCTTGTGGAACATTGGATACGTGTAGAAATGGGAATACTGACGTACATTTCATATGGGTCAAGCACATTGTGATGCAGTGCAACAGCTATGCTGTCTCTAGAGATACGCAGTTTACACTGTTGTATGAAATGGCAGAGATGCCATTTAATTATAAATGTATACTGAAATAAAACGTGGTTTTCAAGAACTGTTTAAGTTTACCGAAGACGATGATATAATAATTTAAATCGTAAACATGACCTATCTATAATATCCTACTGTATACACTGTATACAGTAGAATATTATTGATAGGTTATATATAATATATATATATATATATATATATATATATATATATATATATATATATATATATATATATATATATATAGAATACAGTATAATATTATAGGTAGGTTTAATTTACGCAGTTGTGTCTAAAAGGCCAAGCATTGCCCAAATGAAATTCAATGCTGGGGGGGGGGGGGGGGGGGGCTTCCGAGCTGATGAAAAACGTAAAACCGTCATTAAAGACTGGGTCAACAGTTTGGACACACAGTTCCACAGAAGGGACGCCATAAATTGCTCCACCGCTCACGTTGAAAAATGAATAAAACGCAGGTAATTACGTTGAAAATGAAATTGTTTTCCACTTTTTCATAGCACAGTGAACCATGCTTAATTAAGACGACCCTAGTAATTAAAAAAATCAAAATTCAACTCATCTCATCCTGCATATGATGTTTTCTCTTCCTGCTTATGATGTTTTAACGGAATTTATTCAGATTTTCAGCTATTTTCAAGTTATTTTTCCAGTCTCGAGTCACCGAACTATAATAATTTCTATGTGACCTCATGGTTACTTTTTGTGATTTCTAACCATTTTTCACCAGATAAAACTCAAATTTACTTCTCGATAAATATTTAGGCATGTCGCGCAGCCACGGTTAGGTATCGCCAGGTAGGACATAGATTATATCCTAAAATGGATTGGATCGAAATACTTTTTAGAACTTCATGTACCTACTAAAATTTTCTCATCGAGAATCCTCTAACAAATTGCTTCTACAACGGATTCTCAGGACAAACTACCTTACAAGAAATCATCGCTCAGGTTTTTTCCGACTCACTGCTTACTTGAGATACGTACGCCTCATCAAGTTACCGAGGGTATCACGAGAAGAGTTGCCCTATCAGATTTCACGATTTTTACCTCAGAAAGAATAATATGCAGTTTGTTCTTTTTCCATATGGCCCCAGCCAAAGGGTGACAACACCCCTCTCCATCACCCACGAGTTTTTTGCCCACTTCAGACTTCTCATATTACGCAGATGCAGCCGAAGGTGAATGCCACGCTGTGGCTTCTTTTGCAGTCCTAGTCACAACAACAGAACAGACATCAAAGGCAGACATCCAACAACAACAACTACCTCCCTCACATGAGAAAATATCACATATTATTCATTAATCTGTAACTGGCGCGTTCATAACCCGCTAAAGATCAGCAAAATGGCTGATCCCTGAAAGTGCCACTAAATCATCAAAACTGGTATAGGGTGGTATTTTGACAGTCCTTTTATATGATAGTGCTGCAAGACGTAACTTTTACTTGCGAGGGTTCAGTTCTCTCCCACATAATCCTCGACATCAGAAACATCATACGTGAGGATATGGAGTCAGCCGATTTCATACACCGGGATATTCATCAAGTAAGAATTGACAATGCAGGTCGGGTATCAGGACCAAATATCAGGTCACACTTTGAATACTGAACAGGATGGCGGAACGGCACCTAGGCCAGCTCGCCTAATTGCCTGGCTTACGAGTACTAATCACGGACATGTATCCAATTAATAGATAGGTAACAGACTGGTGGTAACTGAGTCCTCTCAAACAAAGAGTGATCTACACAGATATGTATATGTACCCATTAACTCAAATTATCGAGCTCTGTCCGATGTGGTAGTTAAATATTGACACAAATCAATGAGATAATTGAGGTACCTGATGGTAACCACATCGCTGTTGCACTAAAAAACCAGAAACTGCTTTTAGTGCTTTCGTCCACAGCTTTGTACAATAGCGTTCATTCTGTTATTAGCGGTGCTAAGGTAAATTTGTTCGCGGAAATCTCAGGCCGATTACGAATTTATCCAAGCTATTCCGGGTTTTAGATCCCAAGATACTCTTCCCCATCTACCAGAATCCTTTTGCCCGCGTTTTTCGTCTTGTTAACGGGGAATTGGTTTTCAAATATGTACCCAGTCAGGGCGAGAGGCACCCACGTCTGGGTTCGGGAAAACATCGAGTGAGGGAAGCCAGGCGTCGCTCACTGAAATGCGATTGGAACCAGTACAGCTGATTTTGGGTCTTACGGCTTGAAATTTCAATTCCACGACGGCAACACATAGCGGCGCCAAAGCCGGACTGCCACGCCTGCCCCCAAAAGAGGCTTGGGCGATGAAGAAGAATGAAGAGAGATTTATTCCAAATATTTACATAATCAAAAAAATACATATCTTGTCACTGGAATTACCCCAAAACCATAGGAAAAATCCATCCGATCATCACTTATCCAATTTTTGGTTCCTTGGCCAGCCATTGAATTGCATTTCGGGGTCGGAACCCAACACCCCCATCCCCGCCACTACACCAGAATCCTTCTGCCGGCGTCTTTCCTCTTGTTTTCACAGGGAATTGATTTTCAAATAGTCAGAAGCCCCCCAAAACTGGATTCGGGAAACCATCGAGTGAGGGTAGGCAGGCGTCGCTCATTGAAATGCGATCGGCAGGGAGAGGCCTGGAAAAAGAGGGGACTGTCGGTTTCTCTTTTTTCACGACTAAACCGATGGTGATGTAGGAGAAAAGTTGCTTTGCTGTTGTTGAAGTTCATCGATTTCAATCCTTCACCGGGCGCGGGTGGATCCGAGTGATTCAAATCCTTTAATTTCACGGCCGACGTCGCGACGGCAAAAACTTCACCGCTGGACCACAAAGGCTGAGGAGACTTTCTTCAAAAACATAAAAACACTCGTCAATTCTCAAATGAAGGGAACATATACCAAATAGAGATCATGAAAGGAAAACATTTTATTACCTTTATAAACGATTATCAGTAGAGCAAATACTGTTTTTTCTTCTTCAAATTTCTAGTAAATATACAAGGGCCATGTCCTATATCAATGCTAAGCTCTCCAACAAAAATACAAGAGAAATAGGTATGTCAAGGACTATTTATACAGATTTTTGAAATGCAATAAGGTGCTCAACTCTAGACAAGTCCGGTTAAGGAAAAACGCGGGAGTGGAGGAAGCACTTCATGCCCTAACCTCAGATATCTATGACATCACAGACCTAACAAAGGAAGGAGCATTATGCTAGAGATAGGTATATCCAAAGCGTTTGACGGCATACATCTAGAGACCAGCTACTCCATAAAATGCGGAAGGTCTTGAACTCAAGCTTACCATTCTTCAAAGCTATTTATTTTTAGAAATCGTAAGTTTCAATAGGTGAGTGTATGGGCAATGAACTGAATAAAGATTTTCGTGCTATCCAAAGTAGCACACTGAGATGACTATTTTTCCTAATATACATCGATGACATGGCGCAGCTAAATATGAGTGAAAACAAACTTTACTTAACTGCTGATGTCACCGCTGTACTTGTGGAAGGCGACGAGAAGGATGAAACTTTCACCCAAGCATCCATCTCAACGAAACTGTTGGATGATTGGTTCTATATAATTATCTGACACTAAACACTGAAAAAACGAAGCTAGTGGTGACAATGAATCCGATACTGTCGATAGAAAACTAGCATTGGAGGTACAAAGGGATAGTAGCTCTGGTGTAAGATATAGACTCTCTACAGTCTATTGATTTAACAGAACACCATAAATACCTGGGTGATATAATATATCACGAACTGTCATGGCGCCCTCATACAGACTGCTGTTCTAACAAAATTAAAAAATGCATCTATTCTTCTACAACATATGGAACATTTTGCCTAGCTATTGGCTTATTATTCAGTGAATAATACACCTATGTATATCAAAAACCTGGGAAATAGTCTGAAATTACCATACATTTGTATAATAACACTAGAAGTAGTATCAACAGGCGAATCAAGACAATTAAATGGCGGTATCAACAATCAAACATAATTTGTCAAAAATAGGAACCTATTCGCGTTTTTGGGGGCCAAAATTCCAAGCCATTAGAAAGCCAAGAAACAATAAATGAACAGCTAACAGAATAATAACCCCATGTGGCAAGGGCTTTGGAGCGTTTTATCATATACAGCCTTACCTTTATTGACTACACAAGAATATTGAATTACGCACGCTTCTTGTCTGCTGGAAACCTTGTTCCCCCTAGACCACGATTGTTTTTTCTTACTACATACGCACGGTCCTACATATGTGGTAAACATGGTACACAGAAATCTTAAAGTTATCATGAAACCTCCTATGATGTATGTAAGTATGTATATTTACTTATTTGTATAAACCTTCAATAGATAGTTGAGTTTGACTTCACACAAAACAAAACACAATACTCTTGTGAAAATTAAAATGGAAATTATACCCTCACCTCAACTTCGAAATAAATGTTCACTCACTCATTTATGAAGATAATAATATATAAATCAACTTACATTTACTTATTATAACCTCAAATAAACATTAGTTCCTATTTCATAAACATTACTTTTCTAAATTCAATCCCAGCCCTATTCAAAGCGCTACACATTCACTGAGTGCGACGGCACGCAGCAGCAAACTATTAACAATAAAACTGTGGACGTCCGACATCTTCTTTCTGTTGCTGCCCACATCAAGAATAGTCGCCAGAGACATCTGGCAGTCACTGGGAGTGCTGGTGGTCTTATTTGGCCAGGTAATGGTTCCAATAAGGCTGGAGAATGGGGCATTTAAGGAAAAAGTGGTCCAAGGCCCTACTTAAAGTGGTCCAATTTTTTCCTGGAAGCGAGCCGTACCGGTAAAGGACCTTCTCCACCCGGATAATTTGAAAGAGCCCCAAATATTTTTGTCTTCCCTCAAAGCTCACTATTTCCCTAAAGTGTGGATTATATCTGGCAGTGCAGGCGAGCTCATTGTCCTTACCCCGGAAGTGGTTCCCAGCCCTATACATGTATGATGTTATACATATATATGTATATGATGTTAGGAATAGCACTGCTAATCTCTCTCACAGTGCTGAGGTTGGCAAGACATTCTGACCCTACTCTGACCATTACTGTGACTCCAGTACCTCAGAATACCAATTATAATCAGTGCTGTTTCTTGCATGAGTATGTAATTCAATCATCACTTTAAGACAAATTTTGGGCAACGTTTCTTCTTCCATTTTCATCAGCCTTCCCCAGAAATGTATTACCTTTTCAAAGGCTACAACCTTGATCATTGGGAATCCGGGAAACCTCCTATAAACTACAACAGAACAAACTACAAAAGTGAAATTTTGTCATGGACAACCCGGAGAGGAATAGGCAGTACAGATGACATGATCAATAACATAAAGATCCTCAATTAAGCAATAAGGAAAATTAGTAGGTACCTACCAAACTTTGTTCGGAAATTGTTTGAAAATTGGCACGTGAAATGTTTACCAAATAATAATAATGTAGTGCAACAAAATACCAGATGTGGCTTTGAATCAAATTTTTATAAAACCTAACAACCGACTGTCTAAAAACAACATTGATCATCGGGAATGGTGGCAATTCCGTTTAATCAATAATTATTCATTACCAAACGTTAAAAGGGCGCTGAATTATTGGAATTTGAATTTGCATGGTTCAAAAAGGTAGAAAATTTGCAATACATTGATAGGTATTGAATGGGTGTTGAGTAGGTACTTACGTAACATCAAAACGTCGCTCATTTCATGCAAAAATTATTTACTCATTGCAAAGAATTCAGACTGTCATCATGGGCGGTGTAATGGTGGACTCAAGAGCACACAGAGCAACAGAATTTCCAATTAATACCCACGTACAATTTCCTTTGTACCCACGTACAAAGGAACACATATTCAAACAACACGCGCGCCCTGAGTCCGAATAATATCGTTCGGTAAAAGCCTAGTGGGAGACAGAACTCGGGCATTCTCGGAATTCTTATATGTGCTTGTGCAACCTCAAAGGCTGCACACCCAGCCACCATCGTGAATGTTACCTGTGTGCGAATATTCTGGTAAGTTATCCGCGCACTGTTGTGGACGGTTACTGCAGTTTTTCGCCTAACGTTGTCAGCTACCTTCGATGTAATACGGAAAAACCGTCAAACTTCGAGATGAAAAATACACAGACAAAATAACGATTTAAACCGTAAATACGCAGATTTACCTGGGATATCGTTGACTATATTTCTCCCACCTCCACCAAGTATAAAAAGAATCCTCGTCCACCGTTTCACTGAAAGCTGTGACGATACTGAGAACAAATTGGCGATAGAGCGATGCGCTTCGCTCGTTCGACTAGTTGGGATTGTTAAATCGAACAATTTGTGTAATAAAATCTCTGCAATGCCGCTCAAACAAATAGATACCCCTTATCAAGAGTAAATAGATGACAAGAACATAGATAGAAAAAATAACGAAGAACATTTTTCAACTGGGTTTCTTGAGAAAAAAGGGGCAAAAAATATTTAAAAAAAAGACATTTTCTATCTTGAATCATCACCTAGTGGTTACATGAATTTGTGGTGTTTTTGGTAATTTTAAACTATTTTTCGCCAATTAAAGCTATTTCTGACCCCCAAAACTTGAATTTTACTTTTTTTTTTAGCAATAAGAAGTTATGGAAATAAAAAGTTTTCGAAAATTCATCATTTTCAAACTCAACCTTTAGTTTGTCATTACAAACATGATGATACAAACATTTTGGTGAAACTTATAATTTTTAATCTTGTAGATATCAGATATCGCTAGATTGACGCATATAAGAAAAATGTTAAACTCTAGGGATATAATCACTATGCCCGAAACCTGATTTGTAACTAGGAACATTTCAAAAATTCGTGTGCTAAACAAGGTGGCCCGTTGAAAAATCGTATTTTCTACTAAAATTTGTTTGAATACCTTTCTAGAGCGCTAATTTTTGTATAGCGACAAATGACCCTCATTTTATCGAGTTGTTTAAAACGTATTGTTGATACTTACATACTTTTAAATAAGTACAAAAACGGATGATAAAAATAATAAACTCTTCAAAGTTAGCTAAAATCGACAAGTTTCAGGAAATAGGGTAGGTATATATAAGCGAGAAAGAGGTCTGTGCGGTAATACGAATTCAAAAGAAAAATTATTTATCGAAATCGAAGGAGTTTCATAATGAACTAACTGCACTGCGGATCTATCTAGTGAATAAGGTTGGCGCCCTTTCATCAAGGAGTAAATAAATTATTGGAATGAAGGTGGAAAAAAGTAACGAGCAACATTTTTCGATTGTGCCGGAGTCGAGGAGCGTAGAGTTTCGAAAAAAGTCGCATTGGTGTTGAAAAAACCTAAAGGTAATCATATCCAGTAGCAGAACCGCTATAATTATTTAAAGTTGCACTGAGGGACAGACAAAACAAGAAGACAAGGCAAGAAGGCATGAAACTGAGGGAAAAAGTTGTTCGAAATAAACGTGGCAACTTCTCAACCCCAATTATCCCCAGGAGTGAAACTTTCAGACCGTAAATAATAAACAGTAGTACAGGGGGGAGAAGGTGGGTATACTGACACTAAACAAAAGAGGGAAATCGGCAAGTTCGCTTCAATTACAAATCAAACTTTCAGGAAGGTTTTGACGTTGTTTGGCTGTTTCGTAGGCGCGGAGGCGGGCGGATCACCGAATTAAAACGCTTCTGGAAAGTTTTGTTCTGAGGAAACGTTTCCTGGAGTGCGCTCTCCCTCTGATTTGCGATTGCTTGCCAGAATCCTTAGTTGGAATTAATTCTAATTTATTTATGGGATGTAGGTGATGAGGAGAGGAGGTGAGATGGCAGGAGGCTGGCGCCTGCAAACGGCAGCGGCGCTTGATGTAGACTGTAGCGGCTGACAAACCTTGCACCAATACTACGCGGATGATGACGACGCTAGTTGGAGGTCCTGCGACTACATCATGGGTTGAGCCAGCAACCTGAGTCAACCCCAAACGCTCCATTCGTGTACTCCTGCATAACGGAACGAATGCTTTGGTGCTCCCTCAATACAACGTACTGGGGCTGTTTTGTAAGCGCTATGTAAGTGAATATCTCTCAATCGCTTCCTGCGATGCCCCCAAAGTAGGTACTGCTCAAAACACGTCCATTGCTGATATTGTCAGATACCTGATGTAAGTAGGGAAATATGCAATTGAATTCTAAATGGCGATGACAAAGTGCCACATTGGACAGTCGACAGAGTCGACCCAAGTTTTGCTTCCGAGTCTGCAAGGCAGCGGAAGCTTTGTTTTCACTTTCGAAATGAAAAATTTTTGTGTGCGCCAAAATCAAAATTTCTACTTGCATTTTGCGCTTCAGGGCCTCCTGAACAAATCTGGTTTCGTGTCTGTCTGTTTGTCTGTACACATTTCCTTGCCGCAGCCATAACTTCCACAATTTTGATCCGATTTCAATCACATTTTCAGGAATTGTGTGGGTTTAGCGCTAGATGGTCCCCTATCAGTTTCATCATGATCGAATCAACGGTAGCCTCTGCGCAGGCGCTAACGAGATTTTCTTGTTACGGTCGTAACTCCATCAATTTTGAACGGATTTTGGTCAGATTTTCAGGGATGATGCGGATAAGGTCCCTTGAGGTCCCTTACGACATTCATCATGATTGAATCAGCGGTGGCAGTGGCATGTGGAAGCATAATTCCCTGATGCCGGAACGAATCTCTTGTGGAAGAGCCCATGACCTTAACGACTGTTGTGGTTTTAGGTGAGAGGTGAGATGAGGCGAGAGAAGGATGATGAGGCATCGAACCTAGCACCCCTGGTTACCACCAATCGAGTGCTAGGAGGATACGCTCAGTGGATATACCAGTCTGGGATCTTGTAGAGTAAGGAGAGCGAGGAGGAGAGAGATAAGTCATCGACTTGTGGAGAGCGTAAAATGAAGTGTAAGGCGACGAGGCGAGTTTTTATAGTCTAGGGAATACTCTCCCTCCATCCTCCATGCTAGTTGGAGGATGGTGGGGATCCCTTCCAGCTCGACCCTTCCAGCTCTCTCAAGCGACCTGCGCCTGACTACGTCTGCCACTTCATTTACTTGTTTATTTGCGAGATCTTAATAAGTTACATTGAGCGATTCTGGGAGGATATCACGACAACGACTTTCATCAGATCTAAATATTTCGTGTATGTATGTCATGTTTGTAAAAGCTGTTTTTGTATGTATGTCACGTTTTCAATCATGCCTAATCATAGAAACTAGAGAAACGCCGTTTTTTCCGGCAAATTTTAGCCGTTGCGTGATGGTAAATGGCGGGTTTAAATCTTTTTTGCCCCCGTGCATTGTACTGCCCAAAAATAACGATTTTTTAATTTTTGGATGCCCAGCATTCTGTCGTCATGAGCATGGCGAACCAGGCATTTCTAGTTTTCTGAAAATTTAATGGTGACATACTGTGAAGTCCACGAGGAAGCTTCTGTGCCATGTCCTTGGCAGTGTATTTTCCTTATTATGAGCCTGATGACTCCCGTCGTCATTTAGACCACCAGGTGGGTCTATTGTGGCTAGTCGACCTTAGTAGGGGTCATAATTTTGTATCGATTTTTTTTTTGGATCTCTTGATGTAGGTAACACTTAGAAAAAATTAGTATCAATAAAACTTCTCACATTATCTCTCTTATTTCATGTTTTGATCCCTCGAAATGGTGAAAGAAGAAACAATGCTCCATCCTGTAGAAGGGCCGCCGTCAGACACCAAAAATAAAACAAGATGAAAGCTTCATCAAGAAGAGATCCGTAACGTCAACAAAGGCAATAACAGGGGTCGGTGGGTGGGGTGAGAGGGGACGAGAAACGACACTCCGTCTCTTAGAAAAGATTCATGACGCCCTCTTCAACATCCTGTTTACGGCGATCAACCAAAACAGTATGCGCCTGCCATTGAGTTTGATCTATTCCAGAGCGCGCTGCGGGACGTTTCTCGGAGGTCGCTGCCGTCGCGTCGCAGCTCTTGAAAGCCCATTATGCCGTAAATAACGCGCACCCCGTCTTCAACCCTCGCGTATGACGGACGGAATTTTTAAAACGGTTAGCGTAGGCCGATAAATCTGTCCAATATCGTTCGAATCATCAGGTGATAAATGCGATGGGGCGACATGGAGGGAGAGCCGTCGTCCAGATGTTCTCCCGTCCTTCTTCTGCCATATCCCAATACTCCAAGAACATCAATCTGACTGCATTGATCTAGTGAATGGGCTGATGCGGATGCTTTGAAAATGCAGAGCTTCATGTGGCCACCCTCGGTCAACTGAGAAAGTTTCAACCAAAAAATCCGTATAATACCGATAAAACAGGTAGAAGACTGCACGTGACGTAGTAGATGTATTTCGAGATTTGAGGGGAAGGGGGTCCCCAGAACAACATCAGTCGAAAAGTTCGGTTAAAAATTCTAGGAACTATGTAATTCCCTCTCAGTGGATGTTCGAGTGGAACTGCAATGGGTTCAAAATGTTTAAAACCTAAATTTAGAACAATTGGACACGCGCATGGGTCACAGAAACGGTTTATATTATTTTTATTTTTCAATGAAACTAGATTCCATTCTGAGAACTTTGACACCAACCACACTGTCCTGCGGTAAGTAGGTAGTTCTTTTCCTACGACTTTTCAATGTTCCACCAATGAGGAGTACAATGACTTCGTTTATATTTCTGTATTGAATTAGATTCCATTCTAAGGATTTTGAGACCAGCTGCACACTACGTCACACAGGGCAAGGGGGGTCCTCCCTGGCGGGAGGGGTGCAACGACGTCACTTATTGCCGAAATGTTGAAAGCTCATAGAAAAAGTAAAACTGATCACCGCAGGAGTACGATTGGTCTCTAAATTCTTAGAACGGAACCTACTTTCATTTAAAAATGGGAAATTGATATATAAAAACTTAATGGACGTCAAAATGGGCGGGGGAGGGTCCTCCACACAGGCGAGAGGGGTGCAACGACGTCAGAATTGGTAGAAACGTTGAAATGTTATAGAAAAAGAAATGCTTACCCCAGGAGGGTGCTGTTGGTGTCAAAATTCTCAGGATGGAATCTAATTTTATTTAAAATATATATATAATTAATAAATAAATAAAATAAATACGTGCGCACAGCCCATTCTCTAATACAAAACCGTTTCAGAGCATTGTTAATCCATGCCAATTTTTTAAACTAGATGTTTAAACTATACCTGACCCCGAAATGTTTATGTTAATTCAGACAGTATTATCTGACCTTGGCTACGAGATGAAACACGCTTTTGGTTTATTATTCTGTGAATAATACACCTATGTAATCGCTCAGCAAACAAATTTTATAACATCCCCTCAAAATTTGTTCTTTTACGTTTCAAGGTGCGTAGATTCCAAAAATGCAATGCCCGTCCGCCGTCCACCGTACGCCGTACGCCGTACGCTGTCCGCCGTCCACCGTACCACGTGTACCGGCTTTATTTTTGGTCTAAAAAAGTCGTTCTTTCGCACACATGCTCCATTTGGGCCCTAGTTGTGTCCCGAAACTTTTCAGCCCGATCGGAATATACCCAGGGGTGTTATGAGTGAAAATATGCACAAAAATAGGTACTTTTTGTGTTTTAGTAACATGTTACTAACATGAGCTTTTGAGGTATCGTTTTCCATGTTTTTGGGGACGAGAAGACCGAATATGAAGTCGATTTTGAGCAAAGATTGGAAAATCGAGGTTCTACCAAATGTTCAGCTCCCAAAATTGATTTTTTATGAGTCAAAAACTTGGGAAATCGTCTGAAATCACCATCAATTTCTATAACAACACTAGAAAAAGTGTCAACACGTGGATCAAGACGATTAAATGGTACTATCAATTATCAAAGATAAATTGAAAAAAAGGAGCGTACCTAATTCGTTTTTTATAGGCCGAAAATGGTGGAAACCATCAGAAATAGCTATTTAAATTATTTCACCTGAAATAAACAATCAATGAACAGCCAACATTTCTGGATGTATGTCCAGTAGAATACCTAATAAACCCATGTGACAAGGACTTTGGAGCGTTTTTAATAACAAACGATAGGATGAGTTCAAAGATGGACATTTGGAATACAAAGTGGGTCAAATTTGATTGAGTTTTCGTAAGCATCAAAAAATCACTAAACAGTGACGATTTATGTAGGTGTCTAGGCGTATTTATGCTATTCGCATGGATTTCATGTTTCATTTCCGCAAATGACCGTTCGATTACCATCCACATTGCAGAGTATCACGGGCATTCTTTAGTACAGTTACGATTCGTTAGACTTTGGAAGACCAGAAGTTTATCGTCCCAAGTTATCAAAAGGCTTCTGTTATACCATGGTAGTCTTTGAAGCATACCAAACACTGCTACCTACGAGATCTTCAAAAATTGTACAGGACGAAAAATTACTGTCTGAAATACCACTTCACCCTTCACCTGACCCCCCCCCCCCACGTTTCACTTGAAAATTGCGCAAAATTTGAACAATTTTTTTAATCAACAACAATGGGGGGATGAGGTTAACTGTATCTAAAATAAACAAATGTTCAATATTCCTTCAAATAAAATAGTGTTGAATTGGTATGTTTTATTAATGAAACAGCTAGAAATGTGGGTAAGTTGAAGGGTTGATTTATAGTATACCTACGACACTGTGTTTATAAATATCATGCTCAACGATCGGGACTCTTTTGAGTGTTTACTGCGATTCTATTCCCTGAAAAGACGTGGACTCCTTGAAGGTCTAATGAGGACAAAAAGACGATCAAATATTTATTAGACAATAACAGGTAGGTATATAGGTACTGAAGTCATGAGCATTACTTCAAATTGAATCAACCAAAAACAGCAAGTGAAACAAAGCTCTGAAGCTAACCATGATTTTGACCTTTTCATTTTCGAAAATGACATCCTTTCGTTTGTAATTTTTTCAAACACATTTACATAATACATATATTTTTCAATTACAAACATTTTGGTGAAAGCTGCAATTTTACATCTCCCAGGTTGTCTGGAAGGACACATTAAAACCTTGGGATGGATCTGGAGTCCAAATCGGATTTGCATCAAACTAATTTTCAAAAATTCATGTTGTGGGAACGAGAAATTTAGGATCCATAGCGGCGGGCGTCTTCCTTCGAAAATTCTCTAAACGTACAAAGGAAAGGACAATTGCGGACAAGACCATGTGATACATCCATTTTCAAGGGAACTCCAGGGGCATGGTGGGGAAGTGAACTACATTATTGAAGGACAGGAAGGTACAAGCGTATCAAGGCATCCAAGGAAATAGGAAGGACAGAGGGCCGGGATGCCACAGGTAGCTGGGAATCCCATCACATAAATATCACATCTGCCGACTGAGAAATTATAGAGGTGTCTCCCGGAGTGGAATGAGACAGCGAATCCGAAAGGGAGCTCACACGGGATAACAACATCTTTGAGTCAGCCGTAATATAATCTTCCCACAGCCCTCACCTCACCTCACATCATCCCTCACTAACTTATAAACCTCACTTGTATCATATATGCGGTTCTTTTCTACAGCGAATTGTCGGGGGCAACACGCTACTGCAACACAGTTCCAAATTTTGTAATTCACAAATTTTTGAAGATAATAAAAATCTCTTAAATCCGTTTCTGAGCATTCTGAATCCATCAGATGTTATTACATATTTACTAAGAAAAAAAATTATTCCGAAGATATTTCTTCCTTTCAGTATTAACTGAGAACAACATCCTCATTACTCGATTCACAAGGCACAAATAGAACGAGTACATCACATCTTCCGTCGCTATACTGCGCTTAAAATGAGGATTCCATTTTATCTTATTGACAATGACGAACTACAGAACATAGCGAATGGTCTGCGTTCTCTGGAAGCCAAACGATTTCTGATGGACATGAGCTTCCTTCACCGCCTCGTGAACGGATCAATCGACTGCTCCGTGCTTCTGGGACGCTCTTCGATTAACATTCCCCGATTTTTGGCCGATCGCGGTTCCCCTTCTTCGTCCCATTTGCCGCCACCAATAATGGCGAGCACCAGCCTCTAAGCCACAGGAGCAAACTTGGTGGCGGAAACCCTCCATAAAGCGGACATCTTTCACCAGAATTCATTCTCATTCAAAGACGACGATTTTGTACTATTACCCTTTTTTTCCATCATCTATATAATACGTATTCATCTAGGTCTTGAAATTGTCTTTAAACTTAATTCTTAAGGTGTGAATATTAGTATTTCTTTTGTAAAAGGGCTCCGCTCGTAATCATGAAATACACAAACATCCAATTCTTTCTTTTGTAAAAGGGCTCCGCTCGTAATCATGAAATACATAAACATCCCATAAAGTCACTGCAGAGCATGAGAACAAAATTCAGTTCGAATTTCCCCTCAAGTGTCTTAATTCATCAAATCCTAATTAGGCACTGGAAATGATCTTGTGATTAATCAAACTCGTCAACATTATTATACAGTCCAGGAACGCCTCAAATTATTAAATTTGACGAAGTATTCATATTTGAGTTTATAAGGAAATGGCATGCACTTAGTAGTTGTTATTGATATACAATAAATAATTATTATTATGGTTTCGTGCAACTACAACTACAATAGATAAGAATGATTTACAACAGAGCGCAAACAACTAGCAACTACTATTTAATAATTGGATACAACGAAGCTAATCCTATAATAGACGATATTGAAACGAAATTTGGTCCATCTCTGCTTGGCGCACTTTCAGACCCACTACACCCCATTGAACGATCACTCTCAAACGTTTTACGATCTTGAGGAAACGGCGTTCCCAGAAAACACGAGGATTTTTTCTCGTTCTTTCGTCATTCCGAATAGCCGATACCTCTGAGTTCCACATATGGTACGTTTTTAGGGAAGAATACAACGGGGGAGGGGGGGGGGTCCTTTTCAAATAGTGAAAATGAGAAGAGGACCAACCGTTAGCCCACTTGAACAGTTCTTAGTTCTTCCTTTGTGATGGATAGAGAGAGCGAGGGTTGGGGAAAGTCCTTGTTCCGCGTGCCGAACTCCGGTTCTATTGTGGAACGCCCGTTCAGTTATTGACACTTCCCTTGTGGAAGGCGGTGGTGGATAGTTCTGGTGTAGAGCTCTGAGCCGGTAAGGTAGTTCGTGTTACTCAAGGAATCCGAGCTCTGAGGAAAAAATATGGACGAGGCAAAAAAAACCAGAGCGTTCGTTCCACTCGTATGGTCTCCCGAGGCTGAGGGGAGCAGCTCCCTTCCGCATTTGTCCTTCAGAAAAACTCGTAAAATACTGCGAGGAAGGATATTTCACAAAACACACAGAAATAGAGCAGAGCACATAGGAACAGAACACACAGAAATAACTTAGAGAGACCTCAGTCCCAAGCTGAACTATAGGAAAACTTTGTTTCAAGGAACGCAAGGTAGGTTTACCCCATCACTGATCACTACGCGCGATACGTCGATTCATCGCATACGACTGAAAAGAAGGCAGGTACGTTCCATCACCTACTGAAGAGCGGATTGTTGCTCATTTCATCACCTGAAGAAAATATTAAGGAAATAACATTTCTGAAGGTGTGTTGTAGGAACGGATGGGAAAAATCAATATTTTAGTTTCCTTCAGGCTGACACTAAAAATGGACTTTCTATGGACTGTGGAGAATACAGCACAATGTTGCTGCCACAAGTGTTGACAGCAATGGCTTCGGCTCTGACTGCAATCACGAAATGCAACACAAACTTTGTCCTCTCATACTTGTATGTACCCCGATCTGCCTGCTATTGACAGACTTATTAAACAGCTAGTGTTGGAAAAATGAATCAATAATAAAAACATGAAAAACAATCACTGAACTTGGAAGAAACACAGGAATTGAAATTCGGTTAATTGTGAAGTAAAAAAAATCAGAACTCCAGCGATTCAGGACCATATTGTTGGGTTTTCTCCCTCTTGCTGTCAGTGTCGTTGATAATGGACGAGAACATGACCAAGATGGTAGATCTGGCAGTAGTAGAAAATTTGATGAAGTAGAGAAGCAGGGAAGTAAATCCGGAGAATATTCATTCATCGGATTTATGCCGGCGAGAAATGCGATGGCATTCATTTATATGTGGGGGGTGGAATGAGCTATATGGTATAATTAGGTAAGAGATCATTTCTCCATATTTTTGTCCACTGTTTTATGTAGACGTATTTTCTCGAGGCAAGGATAGTGAATTAAAAGTGCTAGGCACCATCCGCGCCACTTCATCGTAAGATGCTCTTTCAGAAATAACAATGACCGAATTTTCGCATTTCGAAGTAGTAATTTATAAATACTGATTAGTTTTCGATTTAAAAAAAATACATATTCAAGGACTGAGATAAGACTGTAGGTACCTTGTACATATTTTGCTTTTGTACGAGACATGAGTAGTTTGGCAGTGCTATGAGTGGCTCCAATATTTACAATTAAAATACAGCAAAATGAAATAAGATAAAAGAAAACTGACTCAGCAAAGTGTAAAGAGATCATTTTACATGAAACTTAAACTTGCCCACCGAGGAAGACGGTGCCTTGTGTGCCTCGAAGGAGTTCTCAACTAACTTAGGCCAACTACGAGGATATTAGAAGGTAAGAAAACGCAGCTCTGCAAAGACGGAACGATGTCCTGCTCATTTTGAAACTATCTACTAATGAATTGTGGTAAAGTAAAGCGGAAAATAGTGACATTCATGAACATGTGTAAAATCATATAAAGCAATTGCTCAATTTTTTTTTTTTTTTTTTAGATGTGGCAGTTTACAAAACGGAAATATATTATTTATTCCTTTCTGGGATAAAAATCGCGGGAACTTACCTACAAATTTCTCCTATAGAATTCTGTATTAATTACAGGAAGAATAACCCGTGATTTCCCCCCACTCTGCGCCATTTTCCCGCAAAGACCAAATGTACGAATCTAATTTACTACGCTATTTGAGTTATCGTAATGAACCAATCTACCGTATGTAAACATTTGGGGGCTTAGGAGTGTTCAAATTTGCGGAAAAAACCATGGAAAATGTTCGAGGTTCAAGTAAAAAGATTCACACGGTCATACTGCATGCATTTTTTTATATTATTATTTTATTTTATTTTTTAAATTACAATATAGATACCTCACCACCCCAGGAGGTTTCTGGGTGTCATCAATATTATGGAACGCGGAAGGATACTATCCTGAGCAACGCGCGGGTCGTCTCCCGCTAGTACAAAATAGTTGGGGAGCATCACTGAATGTCTCCTCGACTGATTGGGGTGTCAGAGGCTGATGGCCACTTCATTCTGTGCTGTTGGGGAGAAGCGGATTCGCAAAACAAAGGTCAAGTTGTTGTGTGGCCGACGCGTCGCGCCAGAGGTTAATTTCCCCGGCGACATCCACAAAGCGCGAATGACAAACTGCGTGGCGAAATGTGAACTAGAATAAGCGAGTTGACAGGAGGAGAGTGAGTGAGAGAGAGCTATGAGCCGCTCAAAGAGACCGAGTGAGACAGAGCCCTTGAAATGCCCTGAAATGACTCAACGCTCCGTCTCCCATTTTCCGTTTGAAGGAATACTTTTCTGCGGACAACTGTTCTTCCGTGTGGGAAGGTTTGTGTGATTCGTAGTTGGACAACGGACAGAGGCGGAGTAACAACACTGGGCGGTCCCCGGGGGCTTCCGTGTAAAAACCACCTCCAAGCCTAACATATAAGACCATATATACGGATAAAACACAGATTCCACAAGAGTAATGAGCAGTTTACTATGGAATTAATATTCCTCCCGTGTCCCGCAGGCGGATGATTTCGAGAATGCCATTAATCAGTCAGCAAGCGGTAATTCTCCAACTCAGACGGGGTATCAGGTTGCTAAAACAACTGGTTATGCACTGGTCATGATTCACGGAAATTATGGAAGTTGAAATTTTTTAATTATTATCTGCAGGTATAGTACGAAACAAATTAAACAATACAGTTATTTAAACAGTTTGCCGAAGTTCCAGTCAAGCACCATAACCATATGACCGAATTTTCTAAGATACTAGGTTGCAATTTTTGATGATTTCTAACAAAGTTTGATACAAAACTCCAATCCAAATATTCTCTCTCTCCCCCCCTCCCACCACCCCCTCACTGTCAGAACGTAGGTTGCCTAATGGAGGCAGTGAATGTATTCAATTGTTCAGTACGCAGGTTTACTCATTCTGTTGTTTATTGATTACCTTCAAGCATTCCAAGTAGTTCAAGCATATGGGGCTTTTATGCATAGAAACTGGGGATAATAATCAACTCATAACAAAAGTAGTCGAGAGTGTCGCCTGGTAGGGTTGTTTCCACTCAACTCGCCCTCTCAATCGATGAGCCCCATGCAGGAGTTGCAGAACCTGTATTTCTCTCTTGTTAATAATGCCTCGTTAGCACATCTACAGGCATGTCAGCGGTAGGTAGGTTAACAGAAGTCGGTCTTCCTTTTTCTAAAGTTTGACGCCGCCCTGGCGTGATGAATAGACAAAGCAATCGTAGCTTGAAGCTAAGTAGCTTGCGATAAGTTACTAGAAGTTTATATAGTTGTAACAATAAAGACATATTTATACAAATCGTAGCCTGAGGCACTCCTACATTCGGCAACAGATTCCTTTGATGGGTCGCTCCAGCGTGTTTGAAAATTTATTTTTGAGTAGCAATATCGGGTCGTGTTACATACATGGGAGAACCAATCAAAGGACGCCATGGTAACTTTTTCATCACTTCTGTATCCTCAAATTCATGCTTCGCCATTTTTTTCCAGCTCCGAATGGTGTCTCAACGGGCTCGCAGGTTGTCATCTAGTACTTTTTAAGCAGATCGGCAATAAGACATCTTCTGAGACAAACGCCATTCGACATCAATGCCAGAGGACCGTATACATTGCTCATTTCAACATAACTATATGTGCGTATGCCTTTTTATACGTTAAATTTACATTTGCAATGAAATTGTTTTCAAAAATCCATGTACTGACAATTTTGCACATTGCAATAGCGGCTTTTTATACAGTAATTAAATTAAGATTTACCTTTGGATTTTTTCCGTGGTAGGAATCGGTGGAAAATATTTGTTAACTTACTCAAATGAAGTAGAATGAGTAGATTGAGACCGAACGGAACTACGAAAATCCGCTGAAACGGGCATGCTCCATGACAGGAACTTTTCCCATTTCATGCTGTATGGCTGATTTTCTCATTTGGACAGCACAATAGCAATTGTCATCCAGCATCAAATAGTTATTTACATAGAGGGAATCAATTGGAAACTATCCCGATAACCAACAGAAAGAAGGTGATAGAGAAGAGTGTTAGGGTTAGTATGATTTCATCGTTGTACGAGTATGTACGACATAGTGAGGGAACCATGTGGAGAAAAGGGTCTGCCATCAAAATGAAATGGCGTACGATAATTCAGAGAGCTAAAACAGGAGGACAATGAGGAAAATTGAGGGGTAAGAACCCGGCGGTAGTCAAGGAAATCGGGGTTAATGAGTCTGCCAAGAATGGTCGAAAAGGCTTTAGAAAGATGGTGGGGGTTGAATGCGCTTCTGGGCATAACTCCAGGAAACCACGACTAGGTGGAGAGTCTAAGAGAAGAGATTGAAGGGGAAGGGGGTAATCACTTCTGAATGGGAACCTCGATAGACCCCCCCCACCGACTTGAGGCCCTACCATCAGAGGCCGCCAGGACGAAAAATCCCGCCGAAACATGCGACTCCCCTACCGCAGCTTCAAGTTATCGTTAGGGCCGTAATTCAGTGGAATGACGAAGCTTTTCGGTGGACGTGAAATGGGCGCCGATATAAAGGCTGGATGGGAGAAAGGCCCCGTTTTATTCCATGGAAATTTGGAAATCACCGGAACGTGGCAAAGATGATCGCCATTACTTATCCGGCTTCTACGATTTCCCCTGTTAAGCATGCAATATGCTCGAGAAGCTCGGCGATACCCAAAAATTAGTCCTTAAAGTTTTCAACATCGAAGTAAAGCTATGACCCCATCGGGCAGGGCGTTCGGCTAATGGCCCCTCTCCTTAACTTATAAGTGATGATTGTGCAATGTGCCTTGAATTTCAGTCTTGCAGCACGACCACATCAGCGAATTCTCGAACTAAAGTAACTACTGGAGCAATAAACTGATCATCTTCGTTGAACCAATACTAAGGCCTAATACCATTTCATACAACTTCTGGTAAATTGGAAATGGATTTTGAGCTAAAATTTTTGGAGATCTGTGGCCCACCAAACCCACCTCAAATTTGACCACACTGAAAAAAAAATTTTTTTAACTGATGAATTATGTCTCGAGCCACCATTTTAAGTACGCGCGCATGTCAGTTAACGCGGCACGTTGGAGATTTTTGGCAACGTCAACACCCCGTAGTACAATAGCCCGTACGGCGTCAGAGGTGGTACCAATTGGTGCACAACTAGACACAAAACTGTGTCGATGAGGATCGATTGCTTCTAATTTAAACATACTCGTACGTGAACTGAATTGCATTAATTGAGCTGCACCGCCTGGAATCAGACAAACGTATCGTTTCACCAACAGGCAACCTAATAAATTCAATATTAGAATTTCAAACGTCGTCTCCTCCGGGACTGTAGTGAACGCTAAACGGAACAAGAAAGATAACTAGTACAGGTAGCTCAGGCAATAAGGCCAGACCACCTGCACCAGCCAGCTGTCACGTCAAATAAATTTTGAATCATCCTGAAATAAAGAGAAAACTCACAAGTAAATTATGATCCCACGTTAATGGGTGCTTAATGCATTGGAGACAATGTCCCACGAGTTTGGTTACCACGAACAATGTTAATTACCGACAACGTCTAATTTAATATGGTGATCATCGCACCGCGACGGTAAATAGCTTATTACGACATTAAAATTATCCATAATTCATGCACTTGAAGGTCGTAAATCCTTAATTTAGTTTACAGGTAATTCTATCCAAAGTTAATGGGTATGCACTACACTATTTCAATACCTAATGGATATATTCACTAAGGCGTGCATCTAGTCGGGGCCTTGACACTTCTCCAGTTAGATTTGGTTTTCGACTATGGCCGACTTTAATCTCTGATGAACAGGGAATTAGGTGAATATCTTCTATTTTTAGTTCGAATAAATTAAAAACAATCGTGCTCGGTTTACACGGTAGATTTTCCATCACAGCTATTAAGGGTGGAGCGCAGAAGTCGGTTAAGGTTAGATTACCTCCCTACCTGATGTAAGCATACCATAACAGTGTAACAGTGTGATTAGCAAAATGAATGCTTCTAACAACTATTAGCTACTACTATTATAACAACAGCTACGCACATAAAAACGTGTTAGGTAATGATGTTTTGCAGACTAGGAACTTTATGATGAAATAACCGGCTCTTTTTCGACAATAACTTCTGCATTAAGTCACATGGCATGGAACCCTGGTTTTGGCACTTTTCCTCATTTTTACCAACCTACCAAGTCTCACGCGTCGAGCTTTCGAACCTGTACTTATATGACCGCTGTATGAATTCACATAAATACATACAGCTAGACGTGCACTATGTTTGTGGACAGAACGAACTTATAATATTTTTCCTCATGCATCCAACGGATAGCTACATGATTAAAGTATGTCACAACATGGAAATATTACAACAAACTAACAAAAATGTTGAATTCATATACTACTAGGAATGACAAAAATGCAGGATAAAAACCTGGTGTCACGCGACCAGACAAGCAAGGATATGGTGATTGGAACAGGAACATACCTGGAAAAGAAATTAAAATGTTACCCGAACATTTAGAGAAGAGCAAGAATCCAAGGATACTTTAGACAACACAAGTACCTACACAAACAAAGAAAATGAATAAGATGTAGGTAGAGAATAAAACAAATAAACATTTAGTTTACCACAATGTATGTTTCCAATAGAGTTTGGAGTTTACATCGATTGAAGCGCTTTCAATTCATCATAATTTCATAATTATTATGTTCCGATCTGGTTACGAATCATATCTCACTATGGTTATGCTCAATTATAGCTTGATCGAATTAGAATTGCATCGTACTGAAATATCGATATTTTTTGTTTCTGAACCTCTACTGGCATTGTACCGATGTAAGTCGAAAATGCAATGAGACTATCTGCAACAGGACCAACAAAATAGGCAATGGACAATTTCACCGGTTTTATTTTATTTTCTTAAGTAAAAGATCTCGGCGAGCGCTTTCCGAAAAGGTGCTATATGAGGGGTATCAGATGATCGAAAGTGGGCGATAAACCAGTGGAGAGAAAGCGAAATGACGTCATAGGTAAAGGCCCCACACCCCCGCGTCCGCCTGGAGAGAACCCTCAGCCCAACCACTTGTGACGTCATTTCGTTTTTTTCTTGCTATTCGTTTGTTGCCCAAGCTATACGGACTTTTCAGATGAAAATTGGAAAATTGGAAAATTGGGGGGTTTGCAAGGGTGCTAAATCCGATTCTGAGATCAAAAATAAAAAATTCCTGCCAGTGAAAACTTCCCATTGAGGGTTGTCAAGGAAAGCAGAGAGGATGAAGAAACATTTAAATGATCCAATCATCATTCTGCATCTCCCGAAATTGCATGGGTCATAAAAGCGGTTTATATCATTTTTTAAATGAAAGTAGATTCCATCCTGAGAATTTTGAGATCAACCGCACGCTCCTACAATAAGTAGTTCTTTTTCTATGATTTTTCAAAGATTCCAGAGGGTCCCACGACACAGTGGGCAAGTAGGTCACGCCCAGGCGAGAGGGGTGCAATGACGTAGGAACCTATGGAATCTTTGAAAAATCATAGAAAAAGAACTAATTATCGTAGGAGCGTACGGTTTGTCTCAAAACTCTCGGGATGGAATCTAATTTCATTTAAAAATAAAAAAATAAATATGTGCAAATAGCACATTCAGCGGTAAACATCACCGCACCACCCTCTATTTATATGGTGACACACAGTTGATGTTGAATGAACTTGATGGTATCTAATGCCTAACGTAAATATTTTCCTCCTTTAACATATTTTTCGCCACTTCGTGAGAACTAAGGAAACAGGAGAAATATATATGACTGAAAAATATATATAGGAACACCTCTGTTTAAATTACCGCCGAGGTATGGGAGTTACTGATAGATCTAAAAACGGAAGCATGTTTATTAGCGTGTTTTCCATAATGACAATTCATCAGTTAATTTGTTGTTATTTACTTCTACTGATGACTGGGTACACACATTTGAACTTAGGAATAATTAGGTATCTAGATAATATGTTTCTGACCTCACACTGACCTGTACTGAAGTGCGCTCATCGCGTGGCTACTCCTCGTACTAAATTGAGTAATTTCTTTCATTAACCCATTTATTTTCCATTCGAAAAACCACACTTTTCTAGCCATTACAAAAAATAATGTTTCTCATGTTCATTCAAATAGGTAAACCAGAATTGTTAGGTTTTTCGACAATAAATTGAACTAAACTACGCGTATATACATATACACAATTATTCGGACTTCAGAAACCAACTGACCAATTTTTTAAATTTTTCAAAATTTTTCAGAATAAATTTCTAATTAATTGATACATATTCCGAATCACAATGAAACCTGCAATAACTGATTGAAATCGATAATTAGAATTGCCAATCTGGTTGGCGAAAAACTCTATTTTGCATGTTAATTTTTTTATCACTATTTTTTGTGTGACTTTGCTCGAGCTCCCCAGAGGTGCCCCCACCATGTTGATAGCCGCTGCTCCGGTAGGCAGTACAACAAAATGCAACAAGTGTCGCCGCCGCGAGGCAATGAAATTACGAGTCGTTTATTCGATGATGAATCAGCGGAGATGGCTGAAGAGGAAAACAAAGAGAGGGAAACGAATGAATACGTAGCGGCCAACGAGACTTTTCGATGCTGATGAGAAGAGGCCTTTGCTTGACCGCAATGGTCCAGTTACCGACCAAGGGGTACAACGACAAGAACCTCTGTTAGGCTCTCAGTGGCCTTGCAGGAGAATGTTATGATTACTAATCATTAGGGAGTTTTCGCCACCCTGCTGCACAATTTGAAAGCTAAAAACTATTTTACGCGGCCAACTGGACATGCGCGTTGTCGATCACGTTAGCGTTTCCGTATTCGTGTGGCGTTTCAACAGACCCTCTGTACAGAGGAGGACAGCGGAGCGGTTTAGCGAACGCTATAGCCGTTATATTCCAAAATTCAGTAATCAGACGCACACGATAGCAAAGCATGTAAAAGTACATCGTAATTAGCGAAAATAACTTGCTAGCTAATAAGTTTTAAAACGATAACGTGATAAAGGACGCGCATGCGCAGATGGTGCCCTAAAATAGCGCCTAACATCAAACGGAGTTTTTGGAGTGACGACCTCCTATAATACCACACCAGGGCGATTAGTTTGTAGTAACAACGTGCAGAGTCCCGACCGACCGTACCGAACTGCGGAAACCCTTGCGGAAACCACTTGTGATGAAGAGGTGTTTAAATTCGGTTCTGATCGTTTATAAGTTGACGACAGCTGGAGTTGATTACTTTCCAACACTCGGGTATCAGTGTCAGTAAAGCTGGAACTTCACTCTTCCCCTTTCACAGAATTTTCGAAGAAATTAACCAATTGCAATGGGTCAAAAAATGTTTTAAAACGTGTTTTTAAATTTTCGAAAACACCTCCCACGAAAATTTGATCCAGGACACACTAATTCACAAATCTAGGTACATATATATATAAATGAGACTTTCCAGATAATATCTGGCCTTGGGTACATACAAATGTTAAAAATTAAACTTTTTAATGACAGATGTAGTTCGAAATGGGAAAATATGAAACTAAAAAAAAGAAGGCTGCCACCAAAAAGGTATGGAATGGCGGATAGAAGGAGGAAACATTTAATTTCAATAAAAAAAGTTACTTGTGCGCAAACAGATACATCAACTTTTATAAACATTCATTTAAAGGATACTTAGAAAATCTGCACCTCAAGTCATACTGCATCACTGCAACTTGTGTGCCTACACACTAAAATGTGCATGGGACCCAAGCGCAACGCTCAACAACCCTTCGTACGAGGGGAAATCCTCTCGTGCACTTAACCAATAAAAATGGTAAAAGCCGAAGTTAGGGCCAACTTGTGGATCCAACGAGAGGGCGCCCACTAGTCTTCTCGCCGCTAACCAAACTCTAGAAAGGTATATTCGTCGCGGAACTTCTCTATGGGGAAGTTCGAAGAAAGTACCAACTGGCGGTAAGTTCCGCGCCTGAATGCCGATTGAGTCGGAACTTGACAATACCCATTTCGTTACGAGTCCGAATAAGTTGGGAGGTACCGAGATCTCACGCTTAGAGGGATGAAATGCTAACTTCATGAAAGCAATAAAAGGTTCCAACAATCATGTGGCTTGACTGTATGAACGAATTTTCGAATCAACGTACCCACTCTATCGTTTCAATAGTTTCGTCCACAAATTAGAACATTCTTTTGCCGAACACCCCTAATATGGTTTACTAGATTTATTTAAAGTATGGCCAATTTGCATAAATAGGTACCTAATAGCTTTTTTTACCTACCTATATACAGAAAAACATATTTGTGACTACTCAAATTTCTGTCTTCAACCACCATCCTACACCACGTAGTGAGTTAAAAGTAATTTGTTTGTGATATTTGACAAGACTTTTTTCATTTACTTACGAACTATTTTCGACGGTGTCATCATCCTGTTCTGATGAACTTTGACTTACTAATTTGGTGAATTTTAAATATTTCTGACGATTATAACTTAAATCACTTGCGGTGGAATAGTGGAAATCCATAGCAAAAAACTACATTATATAGTGTACTGACGATGGTGTAACAACCGAAACCGGTCTACAGTTTGCTAGTGTACGTGGAAATAGACTATTTTATTTTTGTCCTGTAGTTTTTTCTGACGATTCTTTGAACTAACTATTTTTATTATCAAAGACAGATACTTATCGCTGGAAATACAGCTAAATTGAAATATACACAAACACGTTATAAAATACGTAAAAAATGGTAAGGATGGATTCAGAAGGTTTGACTGTGGAGAGGGGGGGGGGGGGGTCACAGAAAGTCATTAATCGTCACAAATACCTACAGGTTCAGTCACCGTACCAAGGAAGAATGGGATTATACACCTGAAGCACTTTCTTGACCATTCGCCACGAACCCCACAATTTACACAAACAATGCAATGGCCGCTGATGGCGAGAAACAACAACAACAAGTCCACAGAAGCAGGTGAACATTTCGCCATAGACGCATACAAAAGGAAAACCCCGTTCGAAATCTCGGGCAACGCAGGGTTCAGCTGAGTCGATGGTCGTTCGAAAACCCCTTGGTATATATACGGAGTGTTTGCCGGGGGCATTGAGTAACTACCCTGAGCCTTCCTTTGAATTAACTAATCACTTGGTCGAGTGTTTTAAGAGGAGCTACCTATTCACTACGCACGAATTGAGTGGTTTCCGTTGTTCCTCTATTACAATGATGATAGATGAGAGGAGGGGGTGTGGAATCGAACCCTTTCCACCACAATGGTTTTCAAACAGATCACAAACCCGAGCGGCAGCAGTCCGCAATGCACCTGCAATTGCGGGAGGCGCAATATAGTCGGAAGGTGCGCCGTCCAATAACAAATTTGTTTGCTGAGTACAGGCATACGTAGGAAGCGAGCCAGAACGAGAACACTGGTCCCAAAACAAATTTCGAGGTCTTAGGAAGCTCTACGCGCATCACGAATTTCCATATTTTATAACCTTAAAAAAAGGTTATAACCTTTTTTTAAGACGCCCCTCAGTAGTAAGAGACCTCGTTATGTATCTGACCTAGTAAAATAGGATAACACTCAGCCAAGAATGAAAATCCGTTTCAGACCATCCTGAATCCAAATCCGTCAAAAAACCAGAGATGTGCGTGCGTGTGTGTGTGTGTATGTGACAGAATATTGTGTGCGCTGCCCAGGCCACAATTGTCAACCGATTTGCGTGGTTCTTTTGGTTTATTATTCTGTGAATAATACACCTATGTATTCGCTCAGCAAAAATTTTTATAACACCCCCTTAAAATTTGTTCTTTTACGTTTCAAGGTTCACAGATTCCGAAAATGCAATCTCCGTCCGCCGTATCATGCACATCTACTCCAATTTCGGTCTAAAAAATTTGCTCTTTCTTACACATGCTCCATTTGGGCCCTAGTTGTGTCCCGAAACTTTGCAGCCCGATCGGAATATACTCAGGGGTGTTAAGAGTGAAAATGGGTGTAAAATAGGTATTTTTTGTATTTTAGTAACATGAGCTTTTGAGGTATCGTTTTCTATGTTTTTAAGGGCGAGAAGATCGAATATGAAGTTCATTTTGATCAAACAGCGAAGAATTGAGGTTTTAACGAAGGTTAAGCTCCCGAATTTCATTTTTTATGAGTCGAAAAACCTGGGAAACTGTCTGAAATCACCATAAATTTGTATAACAACACCCGAGTAGTATTAGCAGGCGAATCAAGACAGTTAAATGGCACTATCAATAATCAAAGATAATCAGTTTTTAAAAAAGTATGCAAATTTTGTAGCGTATTCTAAACCGATTAGGGTGGTTGTTTATTAGTTTGGTTCTGAAATCGTTCTGGTTGTGCATTACCGGGAGGGAAGGGGAGAGAATCTGGGTTAAAGATCCAGACGATCTGCGAGAGTGATTATACACCACCGTAAGGGACGTCCATTGTAATGCAAGCATTACTCTACGGGATATTTAAAAACGCTGCAAATTATTACACAAAGGTTTATTATTTCCCTGTGTAGATGCCCCTTCGGCGTAGATCACTGTTTTCTGTGGTCAATACCCTCGAGCTCCCCACCCATCACAAGGAAAGCCGTAATCGAGTACTGGAGCCGGCCCCGGAATTAGGGTTCATACAAATGCGCGGGATTCAATAACTCAATAATAATTATTTCTATTTATTCATGAAGCATAAGGCAAATAATAAACCGTTGTGTAATAATTTACCTGTATAGGTGCCTCTTCTACGTAGATAGTATAATAAACCGGTGTGTAATAATTTACCCAATAATACTACAACGTTTGTTCACGTTGCAAAAGTACCTATCAACAAAATCCGATAGATCAATCATTTTTCAAATGAAATAACATCACAGAACAACCAACTCGACTTCATGCAGCCATCCGTGATTATAATCAGGTGCCCTAGCGATGACACCTGGGCCGAATTTATACCGTTTGATTTACGATCATGTTGACGAAGCTTTTCGTTGCCAACGAACGGCTGATCGTACAATGATCCGAATGGTCTTAAAAAATTCTTCAGTTCAAGATAAATGTAAAAACTTTAAAACTTTATTGAAAGTGTTTGAGCTACGGTGTTCTTTAAATTTCAACCCCTATTTTTCACCCCTTAGAGATGAATGTGAGTAACGCCGAGCTTCGCGGACCAAACGGGAGCTACAAACCAAATTTCATTAATTTTGGTTCATGGTAACTAAGAAAAGTGCTGCGTACGGCGGACAGATAGAATTATTTTATTAATAGCATTTTCGGATTCTACATACCTTGAAAGGTAAACCATCAAATTTTGAGAGGGGTTTAAATTTTTTGTTTTTTTCATGCTCGATTCCAAAGGTTAATTATTGAAAATAATAAACCAAAAAGAGCACTGCAATCACCCAGAACCATTAATGAAGTATTTTCGGTCTAAAAAATTCGTTCTTTCGCACACATGCTCCATTTGGGCCCTAGTTGTGTCCCGAAACTTTGCAGCCCGATCGAAATATATACAGGAGTGTTATGGGTGAAAAATGGGTGTAAAAAATAGGGTTTTTTGGTGTTTTAGTAACATGAGCTTTTGAGGTATCGTTTT
Source organism: Leptopterna dolabrata (assembly GCA_954871275.1). NCBI lineage: Eukaryota > Metazoa > Arthropoda > Insecta > Hemiptera > Miridae > Leptopterna > Leptopterna dolabrata. Next base: position 89,478,772 of record OX940974.1, on the reverse strand, counting down.
CCATGTTTTGGAATCTACGCACCTTGGAAGCAAAAGAAAAAATTTTGATGGGGTGTTATAAAAATTATTCACGGAATAATAAACCAATACGGATGATACGGCGGATGGACACTGCATTCGTATATCACTAGTATTCGCAGAACACCACTAGAGCGCTTACGTCACTCTATGACGTCGACGTGAGCGCTCAAACATGACAATCGCTTGAAAGTTTTCCTGAAAAATAGTAACAGCTACCTACATAACAAGTCAGATACAGGCTAAACTGAGGCCTCTGTTGGGCCTCGCCATAGTCAGGTAAAATCAAATTAATGTCGCGGGTCAAACATCAAATATCATTAAAAAATTAGGATTCAAACTTAAATTTGTCTTCTCTCGACGGCCTCGTGAGGAATTTACGGAGTCAATGCTGCAGTACATAATATTTTGTGGTGTGACGTAACATTCCCGGAGTGAGAAGCTCTGCAATGAAATTTTCTAGACCTAGGAAAAACGGTTTGAATATCATGAAATTTTCAAAACTTTTACCGCCTAAAGGTACTCAGGTAACCTCAATGATTAATTCGAGTGCTCGAACGTCACAGTCCGTTGTACACTACTTTTGAAGAACAATAACATACACAGTTTCTTCACAAGGCTGAACAAATTTGCCTCCCTCACTATGGTCCCAGCGCTGCTTAACGCCATGTGCACACAGACTTTGGATTGAACAGGTGTACAAAACACAACAAGTGTGTACAAAAATAATTCTACAAAACCAAATGAGCAAGGCCGATACTTCTTCTCAGCTACCTACGAGTGGTGCAGTATTTTCATGGCCAAAATTAATCGAGGAATCGCATCTATTTTGGCGGAGTTTTGCACATTTCCGTCCTGGCGCGTCGCAACTATTCTTGTCCTCAAAATCCCAGACATGAACACTTCCCTGGCTATTCAACTTTTCAAAAGATGTTGAAACTCTTTTCTTTTGTCCCTCCATTGTATTTTTACTTATTTTCTTACTTTTTTCGCGGAGTGGGTCTTTCAACCCCCTCCACACTTTTGATTCTCGTTCATCTTCGTCGTTATGAGTTGTTTTCCCTAACCCATTTTAAACTTCTTCGGCGGTATGAAACTGTAGTTGCGAATCTCTCGTAAAACTGAGCGCCGCAACCTGTGGTGGGAGGGTGGCGGGGCTAACTTCCCCTCCCCAACAGCTTAGAAGTCTCAATTTGTTGGCGGGACTTGAAGAGACTTGACTCAACAAACTTGATGTTTGAGGTTCTTTTACTTTTTTTGTCAGGGAGATTCCTCGTTGTTCCACTGAAGGGGGAGAGGGGAGGGGGGGGGCTCGTTTGGAGCATTATCATACCATGAAAGAGAGAAAGAAGGAACAAGGAAAAAAGATCCGCGTTTTCCCCGTCAGTTGTGGGACTTCTCACGGCACTCGGAGTCAAATGTTTTCACCCCGACTCGGATGGTGGCGGAAAGCGGACAAGACGTGAAATTATGATTGGCAACATTTGCCGGAATGCGTCAACATAAAACTTGAAACATTGTTTGGAGGTTTATGATCAGGTTCCGGTCTCACCCGAACGACATCAGTCAGGGTATGGGGGTGGGGTGGGGGGTTATTGGTCTTTGCAACGCAGTTTTCGCTCGCTTCCCTATCTCCAACTGAGCTAAAATATTGCCTACCAATCTATCTTCCTTCTATACATGAAGCAATCATAAACAGTACAGTGCTATACACAAATTGATCAATTTGTATAGTGCTATACACAAATTGATCAATTTAAGTACAGTTCTATACACAAATTGATCAATTTAAATTAACATTCTATGTAGAAAAAGAAATAGGAAAGGGGTGACCAGCTTCTCTCCATGGGCCACGAGTCGCTTAGATCAGTCAATTACGCATGTCACTATTTACTACCCTCGGTCACCAGTCACGTTAGGCTTCCTTTGATCCTTAACGCTAACGGCAGAATCGGGGAAAAAATGGAATAATCACTTGAAAGTTACTTTGTCTCGAGACAAATAACGACTATTTCAATATTTTTTAAAAAATCCCAAAAATAACTGATGAGCAGTAGGTTAAATTCAAGTTTTTGTGGGTCAAACTATCCTATTCGCATAGGTTAATTTGCTCTGATTTCAAATACAATTCACGTTTCTATACCTAAAATACGTAATTCATGTGTTTTTAGACAGAAAACAGGAAAAAAAAAATTTAACATACTTTTTGATAAAGACGCCTTAAGCATCGCCCAAAAGAATTTTCGTTCGATATAAAAACTGTAGGAAATTGGATTCTGCGTCGATTGAGACCGATTCCAGCTTTCCGGAGATCGAGTTCATTTTTATGTGCGTAACTCCTTATCGCCACATTGATCCAAAAATCGTCATTAGGAATGAAGAGCTGAATGAAAAATTAAATTAATTGTACACCACGCTCCATCCGTATAACGAGTAGCGGTGAGTCCCCGACACGACAGCGTATCGCAGCAATCCAATACCAACTGAATATGAAATCCAGGACCGGTCTGAACTTATTATTTATTTGTTTTTCTTTTTATTTATTAATTATTATACGCATCGTTTTATCGTTTTTAACCACTAAATCAATAAACCTCTCAAGGTTATCTCTAAATGAGGCCTGTGGGGAGGAGGTTCTATATAAATGGGCATCTCAGATGCTTGAGCTCTTTCCCCAGGAGTGGGGATGAGCAGGCTTAGCTGGCTCGGGACTTTAAGAATTTCGCTGCTCGGAAGACCCGTGAGAGGGTTGTGGATCGCTGGAGATCAGCAGACAGGGAAGTTCTCGTGCCCTCCTGTGAATGAACCGGCTTTTTATCTCTCCCTTGACACGGGTATCAAATAAAGCGCGTTTGCCCAGTTGCGCATGGGTGGGAAGTTCCATAGCAAAATTATTGTGTCTGGATTCTCAGTCAAGCTCGGTGTCTCCAATGAGTGCCCCATTTGCAACTCTCCTGAAACCAAAATTGACCGTCCAAAATTGTTTTCGTTATCCAGAATAGCTGTTCAGCTGTCCAGAATAGAATTGTGTTAAACTGCCACCTTCTCTCATTTGGCAATATTTCTGAATTTATTCCAATTTCGGACAACGTTTAAGTTATAGACAAAAAAAATCTGGGGCAACTGAAATGGTATACTGGGCCATTTATAGAGAATTTTAAGTAGTTTTCGGTAATAAATGCGGGATTTAGCTTAGCTTATTTTAGACTTGAAAAAAAACCCCTCCAATTTGACTTGTAATAAGTATGTACTTAGTATTTTTTCGTCTTGAGTCACAATCCTGTCACATTTTCGATGAATTTGTCGACCTATGTTGGCAACTAACTACAATTTCAGATGACTCTGAACAATTATGGCCTATAAAAACTAGAAAGGGACCCATTTTTTTTTTTTTTTTTTTTTTCAATAATTTTGGTTTGTCTTGGGTCACCGTTCCAGATGCCACCCTATACCAGTCCATATATACCACTTCTAGTGGTTTTATATAAAACTTTGATGATTTTTAGCTACTTCTACCCATTCTCAACACACAAAAACTCAATTTTGATTAAATTTTTGTTTTCAAAATCGCTCACTACAACAAACAACCATATAAAACAAGCGAAATTGGGAATTTTTTTCATCTCATAGATATATGGAAGCCTGCAAACACATAAATATATACCTATACAGGGTGACAAAAATTTAATGGGCTAGCACTTTATTTCTCTTATATTACGGAGCAAAAGAAATTGGACCAACTCTATTCTTTGTGACTTTTCCGTAGAATTCGAATATTACAATTTTGCGCGCGTGCGTAAGCGCAAAACGTGTGCAATGCGCAAAAATGTGGTTTTTGGTTATAGGAACCCCTATAACCAATTTTTTTTTGCAGATTCGGATTCTTCATGAAATTTCACAACAAATGTAACCTCCTAAACGCCTTTTTTGGTGCCTAAAACCTAAAAATTTGCGTAAACGCGGAAAAGTAAAATCTTCATCATCCTGTATATTATTTTAAAATCGAGGGATGCATTTTAATGGTCTGAAACGTATTTGAATTGAAACGTTTTTCTAAAATTGATGTACTGAACATTTTGGAGGTCAGCCTGAGGAATTTAATTTTTAAATACAAAGTTACTTAGGTTTTTTGTTCCTAGTCTGAATTCCTGTAATTCCTAAACTGAGTTCCAACAACAGTGAACATTGTTATACATGCACTGTATCGTTTGTTCAACTTTATAAAAACAAACCGATGGTCCTAAATCTAGCGTTCATTTCTGGGGGCTAACTTGTTTTTTCCTCCAACGAAATCAGGCAAACCTGCTCACAGCCCTTAGCTCGGTCGTTTTCGATACACTGGAGCCTGTAGGTGGCTATAAATCACGTGGGTGTGCAACTATAGTTTGGAGGGAAGTCCGCCGTCCGGGGAGACAATGAGACCTCCAGCGGAGTGATAAAAGCGTGTAATGTCAGAGGAAAATGACATTTACGGCCATTCACAAAAGCTTGTAGTTGCGGAAGGCCAAGATTGTCCAACAACGTGTCCTCTATTGTTCCTTCCATATGGAAAACAACTCGCCAACTAGGAGATTAAAAGGTTGCGACCGCCTGCTGCGCTGCTACGAGACTCAACTGGGATCTAAACCCCTTGTCTCCAGCTTTGCAACGTCTTGTAATGAAACTCACCTTTATTGAACATACCGACGCGACACACGATCCAAACGAGTGGGTTCCGCACTGCTGAAGGCATTCTTTAAAAGATGGTTCAAGTCGCTTAAAATAAATCACTAATTAGCAACAACAAAAATCACTATTAAGTATTTTACAAATTCACCAAAAACGGCGTACAGTGGTGAATCAAAACAGAAGACAACTTTTCAATAGCCAAAAATATTCCGTGGAAAATAAAACTTGATCAAATTCGAGTTTTTTGGTCACGAATGGTTGAAAAGCGCAATAAATTTGAACTGAATTTTTTTCCTCATTCGATACACGAGGTAATCTAAGTTGGGATTAATTCAGTAAAATCAACCAGAAAGGGGGTAGGTAAGTAATGAGAGTACCCATAACTTCGGTTTATATTTTTAAATGAAAGTAGGTTCCATTCCAAGAATTGCGAGACCAACCGCACTCTCCTGTGGGGAATAGTTATTTTTCTATGACCTTTCAAAATTTCGGCACCAAGTGACGTCATTGCAACCCTCCCGCGAGTCACACTTGGCAAGGGTCCCGCCCAGGCGGAGGGGCGCAATGACGTCACTCGTTGCCGAAATTTTGAAAACTCAAAGAAAAATAACTGTTCATCGTAGGAGAGTGCGGGTGGTCTCACAATTCTTAGAATGGAACATACTTTCACTCGGAAATAGGAAAGTAATATAAACAGAAGTCATGGTTACTCCTCGTTTGCCATGACAAACAATAATTTGGAATAACTGAAACATTTTATGACAAAAACTATGGAAAACGTGCGACAGTTTGGTGTGTTACATCAAAGATTTGCTCATATATGATTGGAACTTGTTCCTACTCAAACACTTCGAAAATGATTAAACTGCGTACCGCAGGTGGACACACCAGAACCCTGTTGAATTGTGTTCGCAATTTTTATTGGCTTACAGAATAAACATCATGATCGATTTCACAGCCCCACATGAAACCTTAAGAAATTTAGGTGAAAAAAATGAGTATCCGTCGGGAAACCCGTTAAGGTTTATTCGGCGACCTTTCATTTATGGTACATCGGTCAACAGCGAGACATTTCCCACCACGACTATCTACGAACCAGTAAAGGATATCCCCCCCCCCCCTCTACCTGAATCATGTTTCGTCCTACAGGGAAGACACTTACCTACCACTTGTATAGGTCTCACAACATGAATTCAAGAGCTGGTATTGGTCGCCTTCGATGCAGAATTCAAGTTCTTACGGGAAGAGATTATTTGGGCGGTGCCCCAGTGTCTATGCAGCTCTTTTCTCCATAACTCTGAGGTCTTTCAAGAAATTTCACGCTGATCACGAATATACCATATTTTATGGGTCCCTGAATGGTTCACCCTGTTTACAGCCAAAAAAGTTGTTCCAACATTTAGAGTTGGGCTAAAAACAATGCTCAAGTGAAAAAACACCTTGAAATCAACATAGTAGGAAATATTAAACTGCACTTCGAATTAGGTCGAATGGGCAATTATCATGAACTCTGTTTGCATTTTTTCTCAATTCTTCTTGAGAGACAGGCGATAATAGAGCTGAATTGAGAAAATATTCCTCCATCATATTTTGACAGACTTCCAAACTTTGTTATTTCAAATAAGAGGCGGGGAAATGGGGCCCTGCTGTTGCCTGTGACGTTGTACGGATATGGATTCTGACTGGCTGGCTGGTGACAACAGATGGGAAACGGCCAGTTGGCCGTTGACGGCCGTGTGACTTCTTCGAATCGCCTTTTTCTTCACTCATAAAGCAACTTCTCCCTCAGCTTTTCAACTTTTTCAAATGCGCTGGGAAGATGACTTATAAAATCAGTATCAAAAGTGATAATTGCTCATTATGCGACGAAATTCAGTGGAGAAAAAACCCCGATTTTGGGAGAGAAAAAAGCCCTTTATTGTTTAAATATTTGGTGGTTTGATAAGATTCTATATGTATTTTTTCAAGCTGAATCGAAATATTTGATCCGCTGGTGATAAGGATTGACAGAAATGAGTTACAGCCAAATTCGTACTCAACTTACTGTATGCAGTAACATATTTTTCGTCTTATTAACTAATAAACTATTGTATTTTCCGTTGTACCGATTCCCACGTATTGCCGCATGGATCACTTGGTTCCGACTCAAATCATACAAAAAATGGTAGGTAATGAAATAACCAAAAAAAAGTACGTAATATTTATTCACATCAAGCAGGGTACCTACATTGAGATTCGTTTTACCAAGGTATTTTTCCCGCGCTGCCAAAGCTCAACGGTTGCTCAAAAAAGTTAAGAAGGATGAAAATAGCAAAACTTTCAGAAAAAAAAGTAGGTAATGTGATTATCAAAAGAAATACAAACGTTTACAACTGAGTTATAAGCAGTTAAAATGCTTAATTAGGTAAGTGTAGATCTGTTGAAAACTAGTTCAGAAAACTAACAACTATGATGAAATCAAACTCAACACATCATCATTTGTTTTTAAAAGGTATAGAATAAATGGGTAATAAAAGGATCCGATGAGATTTTTTTTTCATAACACTGTAAAGGAACTAGCTACGTAATGCACCGATCAGTGGTCGCAAGAAAACTAAATGATGTACCTACAAACAAATACCGCGGTGTTTACAACAGACCCCACTACCACACTCAGTACGACATTGGAATGTGAACGGTGAACACATACGGCCGTAAACGGCGACCAAATTTACAGAATACTTCTTTAATATGTTAACTATAACGTAAAAATACTCCGGGAGTAACGCTCCATAAAAAGCTTTTTCCTACCGGTCCAATATTTGTGAGAAAACATGATTAGCTTATATTTAGGAAAATTCTGCAGAAAACACGTGACATTTATTTTTATTTCAAAACAATTTATAATTTTAAGGACTGTTATATTGTTTGAACAATCAGAGCACCAGCCGATTTTTCAAATCGTTATTTTGGAGCAAAGAAAAATCGGAAGCGTTTCATTAGAAAAAGCGAGATTTCATACAGAAATCACGAAAATCCGCGTTTCAATGAGTTTTACGCTTAATAAGTATTATTTAAAATTAAAAGGGCTTCAGATCTTGAATGTGAATGAAGGTATTTCAGAATATAAAACAACCAATTTTGGGCCAATCGGAGACGACCAATTTTGGGGGGTTTCCCCCTCATTTTTCCCTGTCTCGGAACATTTTAAGTTGAGAACTTAAAGCGACTTCAGAGAATCACGAGGAAAGCAGAAAATAACAAACAACCGAACCGCCAAAAACTCTGGTAATAGACGCGGAATTTAGTGGCCAGTTAGTCGTAGAATAGTATGAGTGACAGATATATCATTATTATTTCTAATCAAAGTTTTTTATACTGCCAATTGTTATTGATGGAATGTCACAGGATCATTAATGGCGGTCCTTCCCACGCTTGAATGAAATTGAGCCGTCATCCGCAACGGCAAAAATAAATCGAGATCCTGTCAGCAAAAGAGCGTCGGAGACAATAACTTGGATTTCAGTTGGTGTGCAGTCGAGGGAGAGGGGAAATGGAGATAATAAATGCAATTAGTATACGGATTGAGAGGGAGGGGCCTTGATGGGTGATGGAGGAGGGGGGGGGGGGGGTTATGGATGCTGGTAGATGATGCTTGCCAGGTAACGCCATGCAGGTGGGTAGGTAATTCAATGAAGCGAGCGCCCGCGCGGATTCAATTCCGGGCGTCGGGGCAGATACGAGCTCTATGGTTGATTTGATACGGCTCCGGCATTTTACCGAGAGCTCGGATCTCATCAGATCCCCGTCCCTCACTCACCGTCACCGCTGTTGGGGAGGGCAAATCCCCCCCCCCCCCCTTCACCCTTTAGTTGAGTGAGGGACGAAGGGAGGTAATGAAACCCTGTGCATTAGGAATGACAACAAGGGGATTTCGTGAATATGAGCACAAACACCGGATGACGGTGAAGGGATGGAATGTGGTTGGGGATTCCGTGTTGGCTCAACCCAACAAGAAAGGAGACTGTTCTCAGTGCAAGATCACAGGGCAGCTGTAGCTGCAGGTTATGACACCCTGTTGCTTCCGAGTCTACCAAAGCGGAACATTTGTCACATGGCCCAGGTAATGCGGTGCACAAGGTGCTGTGCATCTCAATTTGCAAGAGACGCGTTCTTGTCGTGAATTCACCGAGACAAACGCTGGTAGCACGTTCCGAGTACCAACAGGCCGTGAAAACCTTCACAGGGTCCGGGTGGTGCGTTCTGCTCGGAGCGGGACGCATGGACGGTCCACACCTAAACCACTCGAAGAAGTTCGCTGCTAAAGGCCCCCATCCACGGTCAAACAATTTGCGCAATTTCGGTGTTTATGCAAATAATTTGATCGTCGATGGAACTGTTTGATGGTTGTGCAAACTGTTTGAGTAAAATCGGTCTGGATCGAAATCTTTTGCGCAAACGACCCTTGTTTGACTACCTGTTTGACCGTGGATGGTAGTAGTATTGCGCAAACTTCTGATCAGTCTACGCCTTTTCCCCTTCGTGAACAGACGCCTTTTCGCCTCTTCCTCGGATTCGGTAAGTTTTTTTTAAATTATTCTTTTTGTTTCATTTTCGTTTTTGGCCTGTTCCAAGTTCCATGGTGTTTCAATTCAACGTAGTATGTTATGGTTGAGTAGAAAGTTATTTTTGATTTTTTTTTTCAGTTTACTGTTGTTTACTTTTTCAGAACATGACGACAAAAGCAGGTGAACGGCGAGAATTTTGGAGGGAGTTTATTGAGTGCTATCGCGGTTTACCCGAACTGTGGAAGGTTAAAAGTGACGACTATAAAGATCGAAATAATAAGGACGCGGCGTACAACATTCTCGTCGAGAAAATGAAAGAAATAGACTCCAGCGCAGACAGGGCAAGCGTGCGCGCCAAAGTGAACTCATTGCGCACTGCCTACAGAAGGGAATTGAAGAAAATGAAGGCGACAAAAAAATGTTTGGCATGTTTGGCTTTCTTCTTTTTTTAGCACGTTTTTCTGTCCCCAGTGCACAACAAACGTCCGTGTCTGACATGCTCACAGGATGTTGAAAACGAAACTGATGTTTGCACAACGGGTTGCAACGTGAATGGGCTCACGTTGGTGCAAACAGGCATTTGCACAAACACAGAATTTGCGCAAATTGTTTGACCGTGGATGGGGGCCTTAAGAGACACACACCAACGCAAGCTCTGTCACACACCAACACTGCAAATGTCTACCGGGCTGCAAGGAAACGGATACTCGAAGTTGCCCAAAACTGTCAGCATATGAAAAACAAAAATTTCTCCAAAAATCAAAATTTTACAGCATCCTGAACAAATACGGTTCGGTGACTGTGCCCTCAAATCCTTGCCCCACGTATAACTTCCTCGATTCAAATCCGACTTTGCTGAGATTTTCAGGGATCATGCGGGTTCGGCCCTCGATGGCCACCGATAAATTTAAAAACGGTCGGATGGGTAAGGCCACTGCGCCTGCGCAAATATGCGAAATCCGAGGAACTCAATTTCCCACAAATCAATGGCCCAATTTTGAAATCGGTGGGTAGTTGGGGTGTAGCTCCTAGATGGTCCTCTACGACTCACGAATTCGCCAGGTGCGGGATGTGAAATTACACGAGCCTCCACTTTAAGAAGAAAGAAGGTAACCAGTGGTGGGTTCGTTTTAGGTTCGCCCTGAATTTTTCGGTCACCGGGAAAGCCATTTCACGTACCTGAGATAAGCCGCGAGGTTCCACTGATGCAGCATGCATGACCATATGAATGAATTTTCGAAGTAACGTACCTACTCTACCTATCGATTTTCCGTGGTTTTGTCCACAAAATTAAAAGCACTGCCCCTAAGCGGGTTGTTATCCAGAATTATCCCATTTCGGTAAATGTTCATATTTTTTTTTAACTAAATTTTTGATGATTTTAGAGAAAAAATGTTGAAAAAATAAAAATAAATGAAAAAAATTAAATAAAAAAATGATGAAAATCTAGGGATACATATATATTCAGAATGCACCAAGACGGATAGACATGAACATGGATAAAATATTTCCAAACAATTCTGAGCCTTTTGTAACAGCGTTTTTTCCAAAATTTGCTATGAAATTACAGTTTAAGCAAGTTGTTAGCAACGCAATTCGGGTTGAATGCAACCTGTAAGTTAGTCGTGGTTTTGTAGTGATTACTCGTATCAATGCTGAGATCACACCTGAACGTATCTGAATTCTCCTTATCGCAGGGGGAAGAGGAGTTAGTAACCAGAAACTAAAATAAGAATGAAACGCATTTTCACGTTGGGATAATGTTGAATAGGTGTGATGAACACTTTGCTCCGGTACCTAACGTATACGATTTACAGAAACGAGCGGATTTTTCGATTTCAGTTTGACCATTCTTCAGTCTGTTTCTTGAAGTTTTTGTTAAACATGAATTATGCACGAATATTTATTGTCGAAGCTGTACGAAATTCGTGGGTCAAGGAAGTGTCTACTGATTGACTTTTGATCAATTATATATATATAGTGTCTTTATTTTAAACTGTGTTGAAGGGTGTTTCTGACTTGAACTACGAGTACCTACCCTCGTGTCAATACAGAGGTCATGATCCTCTCAAAAGCAGCATAAATGATTTGATGCAGAGGCTCGTTAAAGAATGAGAACGAACCCCTGGCAAAATCCAAAACCACAATAATTTTGGAAGCGAAATGAAAATTCGAAGAACTTTCTTGATTTTGAAGCACTTTCAGATGAAATTGCAGATGTTCTTACCCGCCGAGGCGAGATATCATTTTAGATCACATTTGAACACCACAGACACATAAGAAATTAATTTTTTTAAATGTGAAATCCATGTTGGGGGTGTCAGGCTGTAGACAAATTCTCATTTCCTCTAGTTACTTGGGGTACCAGGGTTGGGAACCACTGTTTTAAACACTAGGCCATCAGTTTAACCCATTAAAATTCCGGAGTCTGAGTAGGTAGATCATATTATTCCCCAACCAATGTAGATTATGGTAGGAGGGCAGGATGACGGAGGAGGAATCGTCTGATAGCAGCTTCATTGACATTAACATAACGCTCTGTCAAATTTACAACTCGCTCTTATCAAATATTACGGTCGGAGGACTGGGCCCGGTCCGTCTTCTATTCGGGTCGACCGCTTCTCATTTATCGGGAGGCTAACCGAAGGTTTATCGAGGGACCGTGAATTCTCAATATCCACACACCGCGAAGGAAACCTTTTGTGTGGGCGCGAAGTGTTGATAAGCAAAGTGTCCGCGTCATTACGGCTCATATTCCCTCCCTCGTAAACCAACTTGAGATATGTTGGTTTAATGCGAATAGAATATCTTGAGAACGGCCTCCCTTTTTCCAACCGAGTCCCACGCGAAACGTCGTCGAACATCCTTATAAATCTCGTGGACCGGAGCATCTGGGGGGGATCGTGTACTCCTGTCGAATGGTCACCTCAGCCTGTACCACAAGCGACCCCTTGAAATGGGCATTTCAGTTTTTCTGCCGTCGCACGGTGGGCGAAAATAGGAAAAACCTGCTCAAAATAAATCCTAAATTTCTGTCTAATTTGTAAATTGTACATTCGATTTTCGTTTACTATTCTTCGAATAATAATCACCTACACCGATCAATCAGTTCCCCGAAGCACCCCCTCCCGCCACCAAAACTTCACGGGTAAAGTAGAATCCAAATCTGCAATGTCCGTACGCCGCGCCGCACGGGGTACCGACGCACAGTGCACGGGAAACATGGAGAAAAAAGTTATTCTTGACTTTTTCCTTGCAGAATCCAAATTTAGGGTTGAAATCAGTTTTTCAATGCAACAATTAAGTAAATATACGAATTCAGAAACTGACACCTACCGTGTGACTATGTTTCAACAATAAGATTAATCCAGAATTACAGTTTAGGCATTCGTCATGAATGTCATCAAGTTTTGTAACAATTTATTGCTTTGTTATCTACAGTAAAGAAATGGAAAAGATCAGGAAAAAAAACTAAAATAAATTTTCTACTAATATAAAATATAACTTCAACATTCTTTGAAGGTCGAAATTAAAATTAAAGTTGAAAAACATAGTCGTCGACTAGTAAGTAGGTACATTTTACAGAACATAATTTTTTTTAAACTGTCAATTCACGTGAATTTTAACTGAACAAATGAAAATCCATACAAAAAAATAAACCGCCTCTCTAGTCGCAGAAAATTCCATTTCTACAGGTTTTGACTCCTTTTTTCTTTACAGAAAAATATTTGATACTTAAAACAGTCTTTTTCTGCCTCAAGCCGCCATCCCATACTACTTTCAGGGAGTTTTTATCAATGTTTTGCAATTTTGGCAATTTTTACCCTTTTTTGGCCCTCAAAAACCCTAATTTGACCCCCCCATTTTAAAACAACCATGTTTAAGCAATAACTGATTTTGGATTTTGATTCCACGCTCCAAAAAAACATGTGTGCACCAAGTTTCACGCAAATAATCGGAAGATCGGTTTTTGCCGCTTTTTGGGGGTTTTGCACCACTGCGCGCCGGCCGTGTCATCAATATCTTGCTTAATTTCTGGGCGAAAAAATTCGTTCCTTCGCATACACTGTGGACCTAGTTGAGTCCCCATCTTGGATGGCAGATCCGCCGACACCCAGGGTTTCATGCGTGCAACATGGCTTTTTTAATGTTATAAAAACATGAGCTAGTGGGGTATTGTTTTCCATGTTATTTTGAACGTTGAATCGATTGAAATGTGCCAAGACGATTGCAGCGGAGTGAGAGAACAGCATTTAAAGGTTCAAAATCAACCAAAACAATACCGAGTTCTGAAAACGAGAAATCCTGTAATAACGGATGATAATCAATAGCCGACATTTAAGAAAAAGGCAAATATAATTATGTAATCTTAAACATTTTCAACCGGCTTGTGTAGCTCAAATCGAAAAAACGTTCATGGGAAAACGTCTTCGTGATCTCTAATTTCCAACGGTATAAAAATTTAATCTAACCACCTTTATCAGATGAGAAACTGGCGCTTGAAGGTAAAACATTGTGGAATTTTTGGCTGACTCACTTGGAATGAATGTGACACGTCTTCAGGAAGATGAGTGTTGACGACTAATAAATTTTACACGGTGAATTTAATAGCGACACTCACACGTCTCCTAGACCAATGAAAAATCAAATAGGGAAGATGGTAGTTTCAGTATGTTCGAATGTAACAAAAAGTACAACATTCACGATGTAGGTAATACGTAGGTACTTCAAATACCAAGGAACCTGTAACTTGACCTGTAACTTGACTGGTGAATGGGGCATGCGCATGTGTCACAAAAGCGGTATTCATATTATTTTTCAATGAAACTAGATTCCATTATGAGATTTTCGACAACCGCAATGCCATAAAATAAGTTCTTTTTCTATAATTTTTTCAACATTTTCAGAAACACGGTGGGCCACCCGCCCCCACCCAGTAATATACCTGACGCCAGCAATTACTGATGCCATCATTACTGGGGCATCCGCAGTCTTTTGCAGGCTGTTTTCTGTCGTCAAATCGTGCAATGTCTGTCAAACCTTTGTGGAAGCATTTACAGCGTTTTTGACAGTAATTTGTACCAACATAGAATTTGTAGACATTAGCCTGGATGTTCAAAAACTCACCTTAAAACAAAATGTTTAAATTGGAATAATTTTCTAGAAATCCCATTATTAGTCAGTAAACAGAGAAGTTCACCCTGAATACAATCCTTTTTCAAAACTTCGGACGCCTACCGATCGGGAGTCCATTTCAATGAAATTGGCGCTCCTACCCTACGAACAGAAAGAAGTTCGCGTTTTCAAAACGTAACTGAATGAGTTGGTTATTACAAAAAGGCCATCTTCCAACCAAGGATTACAAAAAGGTCATATAACAGCAAATTTCCTATTGCAGAATTGAAGAAAATTAACCACTGGATAGAGAAAGAAAGAAGGAAAATGAAGGTACCTATTCTACAATGTTTCGTTAATGCATTTCCCACAATGTTCCCTTAATTTGATCCTAATTCGTAATTCTTTCAATTTATTTTCTGTCAACAGTGAGAAGTTTTGGGTTACGAATTTCAACTACTAGTAGGTAATAGAGACTCTGCAAATACAGGAAAATTTTACCACTACATTGCGCGATAATCGGAACAACAAACAACAAAAAGTCAAACGTGATTTTGATTCTGCAACTGATTGATTGATTGATTCTTGATTTTGCAACTGATAAATTTGATGACATCCTCGAGTCCCAGATCTCAAGAACCGATCCAACGAACCCAAAATTTTGTTAAAACATGAAGGCCATGAAGATGATCTTTCAAATACACTCTCAATGGGGGAATTGATAGTAGAGTTTTGTGGAGCAGCACTATATGAGATTCCTAGTGAATCAAGTTTAATTTCTGATCTTATCATCTCGAACTGCAAGGAAGTACCTAGTAACCTAGAATATATTTTCTCACAATCGAAAGATGTTTTGTTAATAAATTATTATTTGCAAATTTTGTATCAGGAGCTATTTTGAACTACATACTTATTTTAAAATAACTAGAAGTTCAGCGAGCTATGCTGGTTGAATGACATGTATAGCGGAACCGATGCAGCCTTTTACATTCGCCAAGCGGCAATGGTTCATTGGTTATCAAAAACAAACGTCGCTCTACAACGCGCTCTCAAACCCATGAACCATTGTTCTTGTAACTAATGCCTCGTCTAATGCCCCCAATGCCGCTTAGCCCCAGAAGCAATATTTTGTCAAACCTTTCGTTTTCCTTCAATTTGCACAGGAGCGTTAACAGAAATTCAGCACCAAATGTGCTTCCTCGTCGTCTCTGCTTTCCAGCGGTACACCTGATCAACTTTAATAACTGGGAATCGTTGTCCGAATGTGAAGAAACATGGAACGTTTGGAAAAATTGATTGATTGATTGACTTTTCTTTCTCGACAAAGAACACGACATGTGCTGGGGAAGTTGCGTGTGGACTTGGGCGGTTGTGCATTGAGCCTCATATGTACACCTACCATCTAGATCCGTCATCACCACATTGGTATGTAAACTGAGCACAAGTTGGGAGTGGCCATAGAGCCCAAGAATAGATACGTACATGTAAAAATGAGCCAAAAGGGCGGACCAACAACTTTTAGATTTCATGCATTATATTATACTCGCAGTAGGTAGTATGTACTCGTACCAAGTAGAGACAAGTCATGAGATGAGATCATAAACTCGATTCGATAATAAATTCGATTATATCACGTAAGAGCTTAGATCACGAGGGAGTTTTTCAACGACTGAGTTCAACATCTGAGCAGGGATAGTTTCCTGCCAACAGCCAGTTGATATAATTTCTAAGATTTCGTAATTTTGTCAACTTCCGATTATTGGCTGTCATTAAAATATTTCTGACTACCTTTAGCTGCCTATCCGTGGGGAAACCTTCTCCACACAAAAATCGAAAGGTGGGACCCCCCTCCCCTCCACAACACCACCATTCCGTAGCCCTGTACAGAACTCCCCCCTCCCCCAACCTTTTCTGCAACATCAAAACCGACCAATGATGCCTCTTTGTTTCACCGTCCCTTGATTACTCGTTTCTTTTCAAGTTTCAAGAAGGGAAAGAATGAGGAGGGTTTTTTCCTCATACTCTTCGCATTGTAAGACCCTATTGTAAGGAGCTCCTCCCTTCCACAACAACCTCTTGTCTCTTGTAATCTCTTTGTAATAATCAAGGATCGCGCTTTTTCCCCTGAGATTCCCCCCCCCCCCTTACGCTACCCACTAACACACTACCACAGCTTGCAGATCTCTTTTATTTTTGATCGCCCAAGTTGTTGTACATTTCGAGTTTTCTTGTTCCCGTTAATTTTCAAACTCTTTGGCTCATTTTCCCTCACTCTGTCTCTCGTCTACAGCGTCTTGCTCCCTCACAAAGGGAGTTCGCAGGAAGAGCCCTCCAGAGTTATTAAAAACCGAAGGGGAAACAGCGAGGGGGTTTCCACGTTGTTTACGAGGCCTCTGATGAAAAACGGCCGCTCGATTATTGAAAAGTTCAATTTCAGCGGGGGACGAAAAATATGAAGAAAACACGCGATGTACGATAAAGTTCGAGATAAGAGTCCGATGTCTTCCAATCAATCCAACAACCTGGCTCATCGATTACTCGACAAAACGAAGGCAGACTGCGCCCACTACGAAGCGAATCAGGACACCAATCAGATAAATCACCAGATACCACTCGGATTCCAATAATGAAAAATGTTGATTTCAGAGAGTGTTGCAGGAGCACTGACAGGTTGGATCATTTTTAACTTAATAAAGAGAGAAAATGGGTATTTTTCCGACATTTCTGCGAAAGGGTCAAACAAAATAGCGTGACCGCAGAGGTATCCATTCATACACAAGGCACACTCATACAGAGGTATGATTTCTCATTATTGACGCTCCGATTTCGCTTCCGATCTTTAGTATTGTTGCAGTATCCCAAGATAGTATCGATACTACCATAATATCGAAAGAAACATGTCAATACCGACAATATCGTATCATCTGCCACTATGTTGACCAGTTATTTTGTGTCAATATGGCTTGAATGTATAGATTTCGATTTTCTCCAGTTTTTCCACACTCATTTTAGTTATCGATATTTCCGATGTGATTACTATAATAACTATCGCAGGATATTTATATTATACAAACCAATAGGTCTAATAAAAGGTAGGTACCTACCAACACGTACTGGTGTCGATCCTTGAGAGCGTACAAATGTTTTTAATAAAGTTCCTAGTTTACTTATTCATTAATTTTTTTCCTTTTCAAGAACATACCTAACTGCTCTGTCTTTCAAATATTCCGTTACAATTAATTTCCACGATTTCATCGAGAGTGACTGTTCGTACCTTGCTGTCCTTAGATGTGACTACGAGCATGAGAATGGCACACGAACTTACCTGGAAAAGGAAAATCGAACCGTTAATCAGGAAAAAATTGAAATATGGTGAAATAATAAAACGAAGTTACCAATGCATTTTGTCTCAGAATAGTGAAAAAAGTATCTGAAGGGTCTGGATAAAGGGAGTCCATTTCTTTTCTCAAATTTTAGGCGAGCAGAATCAAAGTTTACTAAATTACTGAAATTCAATTAGAGGGCATCGAGACATACCAATAGGTTCTTATGCTCTTTGAACATGTTTACCTCCTTGAATGTAAGGGAAATGCTATTAATTGCGACGGGTCCAAAATTTTTAGCACATGAATTTTTCAGAAACAAATTTGATTTCATTCCGTTTCAGGGCTTTCTGAATCCATAACAAGGAATTTAACATATTTATATATACACTTATGTGTGTGTCACTCCATATGGTATCTGACATTGGCTACTATATTAATAATCCAACATTTCAACAAACCGTCTGTAGCGGCAAACGAAAAGATAAGATCAAAAAGGGTAATTTTAGGTCAAAAGCCGCTAAAAATATCTATAAATGGATTTAAAAAATTTATTTGATACAAAATGGTCAACAGTGGTAGGAGATCGGTAGTCGAGACCAAAGACTATTACAACAGGTAGTCGAAAATATTTCTCCTCAACATGTTGGTTCCAATTTGTTTTGTTAGCGTCAAAACTCGCAAAAAATCGTTCGAACTAGCTCAAAAACACAAATTTTGAAAATTTACTCATATACGTTAATGCAACATAACGAACTTTTTAAATGGTTTAAGTCTTCCGTGGATGATAACGCGGCAACGATGAAGTTTTAATATCACCCATTCCGTAAAGGTTTTATATCCCAAGGGACAACCCCATTCCCGAGTGGGGCGTGTTAAAATCAATCATTAACTACCGAGGAAGAGCTCGCAATGTTACTTCAACCATGGAAAGGGTTACTAGTAATTTTATACCGTGCACTTGATGAAGTAGTCTGTCTTCGTGTATTACAAATAAATATTGTTGCCCATATTCACTCGGAAATAATTATGTGAACTCAAACATTCGGGCGCTGATCCAAATTTGCGATTTACTCGGTGTAAACGAAATCCCGCATAAAATACATGATTGTACCTGAACCTTCAGTTCGGAAGGTACACGAATACTTCATCATCAATTTTCTATATTGGTTTATTTCCTACAGAGTTATTGATTTACTAGTAGGATGGAGGTCTATATTCATAGACGTCCTTCCTACTGGTAAATCAGTAACTCTGTAGGAAATAAATCAACATATATTTGTCCTTGTTAGAAGTTCAACTGATCATTGTTGAAATAACAGGTAACCAAAACTGGTTGTAGCTATCTCTGAAAGCAGATCTTGAAGCAAACTCCTCCCATGGCTACACGTTGACCTTATCCCCCTCCGCTACAGTCTCCGGTCCATCACATCCTTTGAGGTTCTTTTACTCTTCCAGTTCACACTTTTATGGCTAAGCGGTGTAATGGCGCTCTTATGAGCAATAACGGAGTCGGGAAGAAACAGCGAAAAATACCACAACGTAGCGCTTCGTAGCGGTGCACAGAGCGTGCCAAGTTTGAGAATTATTTTATTTCATTCTTTCTCTTCTTTTCTTTTTTAAAGAGTTTTGTTCGCTTTGCTAAAATAATAAATTCTTCTCTTCTTTTACCGCGGGGGAGGAAAGGATGGGGAGAGTCATTCATTCCAACGTTTTCTCATTTAGATTTCTATCTAGGTAGTTCCGAAAAACGTGATTCTCGCCGAGGCCGCAAATATGTTACTTGATACGGCGGCAGTGAGAAGAATCGTCAATCTAGAGATGAAAAAAACAGAAGGAAATTCTTACAGGAAACTTTGCTCAGATCTCGAATAAAGAATGCTTCATTCAATACGGTCATCCTCCTTAAAACTTCATGAATAAATCCATGACGGGAAAAACCCCTACCAAGTTTAATAGCACAGAACCTCCTCGTATCGATACATGATTCGTTATTTCTGAGAGAAAGACTCCAACTACCCACCAAATTTTAGCGAACTGACACCTTTTTGGTTCGTGTGAGGCGAAATGGTACCTCGGATTCGGTTTGCGCATGCGCAGTGGCTAAACCGATCATCCCGTCGCGATGCAATTCACAGATCTCATGAACCATTGGCCCGATTTTGATGAAATCTTTAGGAATAGCACGGGTTGTACCTTGTGCCCTTGATGGTCCCCTGTGAATTGCATCGCGACGGGATGATCGGTTTAGCCACTGCGCATGCGCAAACCAAATCCGAGGTACTAGTTCGCCCCACATGAACCAAAAAGGCGCCAGTTCACAAAAATTTGGTGGGTAGTTGGAGTCTTTCTCTCAGAAATAACGAATCATGCATCGATACGAGGAGGTTCTGTGCTATTAAACTTGGTAGGGGTTTTTCCCCCCTCAAGGATTTATTCATGAAGTTTTAAGGAGCCCATCAAGGGCACGAGGCACAACCCGTGCGATTAAAGATTTCATCAAAATCGGGCCAGCGGTTCGTGAGATTCGCGGTGAAATTCATAGAGAGACACCTAGGGCCTAACCCGCACGGTTCATGAAATTTCCAACAAAATCAGGCAACAGGTTCGTAAGTTTCGCGATGAAACTCATGCAGGAGACCATCTAGGGCACAACCAATGCAATTCCAGAAGATTTCATCAAAATCGGGCCATATTTTTTTGAGATTCGCGATGAAATTCATATAGCGACTATCACACAAGCACAAGCCGCATGCTCCCTGAAAACTTCAGTAAACTGGATTTGAATTGAGGAAGTTATGCGTGTGGCAAGGATTTGCCGGCACACAAGCACATCGAACCAAATTTGTTCGGAAAGCTCTGAAATGTAAAACGCGAGTGACATTTTCATTCTGGCGACCAAAAACAAAAAAAAACTAAAAAAAAAAAATAAAAAACTAAGCATCCGCTACCTTGGTAGACTCGGAAGCAAAATGTACCTTTAACGGTCCCCCACGATTTTGGTTTATTATTCTGTGAATAATACACCTGTGTAATCGCTCAGCAAAAAATTTTTATAACACCCCCTCAAACTTTTTTCTTTTCCGTTTCAAGGTGCGTAGATTCCAAAAATGCAATGTCCGTCCGCCGTATCACGTGTACAGGCTTCATTTTCGGTCTAAAAAAGTCGTTCTTTCGCACACATGCTCCATTTGGGCCCTAGTTGTGTCCCGAAACTTTTCAGCCCGATCGGAATACACCCAGGGGTGTTATGAGTGAAAATGTGTGTAAAAATAGGTACTTTTGCGTTTTAGCAACATGTTGGTAACATGAGCTTTTGAAGTATCGGTTTCCAAGTTTTTTTGGACGAGAAGACCGAATATGAAGTCGATTTTGACCAAGGAGTGGAAAATTGAGGTTGTACCAGATGTTCAGCTCCCAAAATCGATTTTTTATGAGTCAAAAACCTGCGAAATCGTCTGAAATCACCATCAATTTGTATAATAACATTAGGAAAAGTGTCAACACGTGGATCAAGGCAATTAAATGGCACTACCAATGATCAACGATAATAAAAAAAAAAATAAAATAAAAAAAAAAGGAGCGTACCACCATTGGTGGAAACCATCAGAAATAGCTATTTCAATTATTTTACATGAAAGCAACAATAAATGAACAGCCAGCATTTCTGTATCTATGTCATCTATACATATAATAAAACAGTGTCTGTTTGTTTGTTTGTCTCGGCATCAATTGAGAACGGCTGAACGTAGAAAGTTGCGGCTGGTACCATTTGACGCAGAATTTACCTGGGAAGGTTTATGAAAAATCCGCATTTGAATCTGTCCATCCGTTGAAACGCTATGAATGAAATACTACTAAAAAACGTGTTATAATCACTTCTATGAGGACGTTTATGCTTATAATAACTTTGAACGGTTGGACGTAAATCCGATTGTAATTAGATTCTGGATTCAGCTCGACGAGTACATTCAAGTGGTACTTCAATCAGGATGTTAGTGGGAGGGGGGTACAGGTTATGAGAGGGGGGGGGGGGGGTCTACAGAAATTTCAAAACTACTTGACCAATTGGAGTGCAACTTTGGGAATTTGTTGTGTGAACATTGAGGAATGTTTCTAACCAGGTAGGGAGGGTTCATAGGATACGGGGGGGGGGGGGGGTTAAAGGCAGTTAGGCTTGGCATTGGGGAAGGTTTCTGATCAGTTGAGGAGGGGGGGATACAGGCATATTAAAATACATGACCGTTGGCTCCATTTATTTAAATCGCAGCAACACGCGTCGGTTCTACCGTTGCGAAGCGCGGGTACACAGCTAGTAGAATAATAAACCCATGTGACAAGGACTTTGCAGCGTTTTGTTTGGAGCCGTATTTGAATTTTAAATAGGAATTCGTTGAAAATTTCGTAATTTTGACTCTAACTTCGATAGAAACCCTTTTGGTTTATTTTTCTGTGAATAATACACCTATGTATTCGCTCAGCAAAAAATTTTTATAACACCCCCTCAAAATTTTTTCTTTTCCGTTTCAAGGTGCGTAGATTCCAAAAATGCAATGTCCGTCCGCCGTCCGCCGTCCACCGTCCGCCGTATCACGTGTACAGGCTTCATTTTCGGTCTAAAAAAATCGTTCATTCGCACACATGCTCCATTTGGGTTCTAGTTGTGTCCCCAAACATTTCAGCCCGATCGGAATATACCCAGGGGTGTTATGAGTGAAAATGTGTGTAAAAATAGGTACTTTTTGCGTTTTAGCAACATGTTAGTAACATGAGCTTTTAAGGTATCGTTTTTCATAATTTTGGGGACGAGAAGACCGAATATGAAGTCGATTTTGACCAAAGAATAGAAAATTGAGATTCTGCCAGATGTTCAGCTCCCGAAATTATTTTTTATGAGTCAAAAACCTGGGAAATCGTCTGAAATCACCATCAATTTGTAGAATAACACTGGAAAAAGTGTCAACAGGTGGATCAAGACGATTAAACGTACTATCAATGATCAGAGATAATTTATTTATTTTAAAAAAAAAAGAAAAAAAAGCGTACTTTATTCGTGTTTTGGTGGCCAAAATTGGTGGAAACCACCAGAGATAGCTATTTCAATTATTCTATATGAAAGAAACAATAAATAAACAGCCAACATCTCTGTAGGTATGTCCAATGGAATAATAAACCCATGTGACAAGGACTTTGCAGCGTTTTACACATATTTTCACTCATAACACCCCTGGGTATATTCCGATCGGGCTGAAAAGTTTCGGGACACAACTACGGCCTAAATGGAGCATGTGTGCGAAAGAATGACTTTTTTAGACCGAAAATGAATCTGGTACATGTGATAAGGCGGACGGCGGGCGTCCGGCGGACGGACATTGCATTTTGGTTTATTATTCTGGGAATAATACACCTATGTATTCGCTCAGCAAAAAAATTTTACAACACCCCCTCAAAATTTTTTCTTTTCCGATTCAAGGTGCGTAGATTCCAAAAATGCAATGTCCGTCCGCCGTCCGCCGTCCACCGTCCGCCGTATCACGTGTACAGGCTTCATTTTCGGTCTAAAAAAATCGTTCATTCGCACACATGCTCCATTTGGGTTCTAGTTGTGTCCCCATACATTTCAGCCCGATCGGAATATAACCAGGGGTGTTATGAGTGAAAATGTGTGTAAAAATAGGTACTTTTTGCGTTTTAGCAACATGTTAGTAACATGAGCTTTTAAGGTATCGTTTTTCATGTTTTTGGGGACGAGAAGACCGAATATGAAGTCGATTTTGACCAAAGAATAGAAAATTGAGATTCTGCCAGATGTTCAGCTCCCGAAATTATTTTTTATGAGTCAAAAACCTGGGAAATCGTCTGAAATCACCATCAATTTGTAGAATAACACTGGAAAAAGTGTCAACAGGTGGATCAAGACGATTAAACGTACTATCAATGATCAGAGATAATTTATTTATTTTAAAAAAAAAGAAAAAAAAGCGTACTTTATTCGTGTTTTGGTGGCCAAAATTGGTGGAAACCACCAGAGATAGCTATTTCAATTATTCTATATGAAAGAAACAATAAATAAACAGCCAACATCTCTGTAGGTATGTCCAATGGAATAATAAACCCATGTGACAAGGACTTTGCAGCGTTTTACACATATTTTCACTCATAACACCCCTGGGTATATTCCGATCGGGCTGAAAAGTTTCGGGACACAACTACGGCCTAAATGGAGCATGTGTGCGAAAGAATGACTTTTTTAGACCGAAAATGAATCTGGTACATGTGATAAGGCGGACGGCGGGCGTCCGGCGGACGGACATTGCATTTTGGTTTATTATTCTGGGAATAATACACCTATGTATTCGCTCAGCAAAAAAATTTTACAACACCCCCTCAAAATTTTTTCTTTTCCGATTCAAGTTGCGTAGATTCCAAAAATGCAATGTCCGTCCGCCGTCCGCCGTATCACGTGTACCGGCTTCATTTTCGGTCTAAAAAAAGTCGTTCTTTCGCACTAATGCTCCATTTTGGCCCTAGTTGTGTCCCGAAACTTTCAGCCCGATCGGAATATACCCAGGGGTGTTATGAGTGAAAATGTGTGTAAAAATAGGTACTTTTTGCGTTTTAGCAACATGTTAGTAACATGAGCTTTTGAGGTATCTTTTTCCATGTTTTTGGGGACGAGAAGACCGAATATGAAGTCGATTTTGACCAAAGACGTGGAAATGAGGTTTTACCAAAGGTTCAGCTCCCAAAATTGGTTTTATATGAGTCAAAAACCTGGAAAATTGTCTGAATCACCATCAATTTGTAGAATAGCACTAGGAAAAGTTTCAACACGTGGATCAAGTCGATTAAATGGCACTACCAATGATTAAAGATAGTTAAAAAAAAAAAAAAAAAAAGGAGCGTACCTAATTCAAGTTTTAGGGGCCAAAGTTGGTGGAAACCACCAGAAATAGCTATTTCAATAATTATTTTACATGAAAGAAACAATAAATGAACAGCCAGCATTTCTGTAGGTATGTCCAATAGAATAATAAACCCATGTGACAAGGACTTTGCAGCGTTCTCTTTTTACATCGCTGTGTGCTGTTGACGCGGAACACTACACAACGCAACTGTCTCGTCTCTGCGCAGCTGAAATGTAAGCACCCACTCGCCCCATCGAAGTAGCTCGGCCGAGTACTCCACCGACTACTCGGCCGAGCTACTCGGTAGGCTACGGATCCTCGGACGAGCGAAGGAGAGACGCATACTTCCTTTACCGCTCCGACGACCGGTTAGTGGGAGCCGTTGAGGCAGCGGACGTCTCTCAAGTCATCCTCAGTAGCTCGTCCGGAAAGGGTGCTCTGTAGATGGTTACGTACCCTATACGGACGATGACGGAGAGACGTGCACTGCCTCGACGTCTCCGTTAACCGGTTGAGGGGGGAGGTGAAGGTAGTAGGTACACGTCTCTCCGTTGCTCGTTCATAAAGGGCCCGTTTGTTTCTATGGGGGCATCCTCAACGGAATGGCCATGGAGGTTGCGTTTCCTCAGCCTGTCCGTTAACCATCCGCCGTGATTCCCCTACAATCACGGATCATTGAAGGAAGGGCACGGAAGCATTAAAGACAGTGATGGTGGGCTAGAGAAAACCTAGGGAGAGTCCAGGGATATTCACGGGAAAATCATGGATGGGCTACGGGGAGGCGATCGAGTGTTACGGGTTAGTCAAGGGTGGGGCTATGACGACCCGTACAAACACCCACGGGCGTGCGATGGAACGTTGAAGGATTAACCAACGGAAATCACTACACCTATACGGGGATTTCGGGGTACTCCCGTGAAAATGATCATCAGTTGATTTTGCCGAAATAGTATTCCACGGAAACCACTGGTGTTCCCGTTGACGATCCTTCAACAAGCGGGTTACGGATAAATTTATAGAGTGTATCCGTAACCGCATAATATTTACGGAT